>NCKV01000240.1:0-21871 GCA_003675905.2 Leptotrombidium deliense
ACTGCATACTCGTTCACGTTCGCTTTCATAAATAACAGTTCATTTCGTATCGATCGTCGTTTTGTCACGTCGCTTACTTCTGAACTTCTTCTGTTACACTTCACACACATTTTGTACACAAATTGCTAACGAATACGTGTAAAGATAGCGAAAAGCAAAAAAGCTTCTCAACTGCCTGAAATATGAGATTTGCGAACGCTAACTTTTTCTTCGCTAAAGGAAATTTATATTCAAGGATCGCCTATAAAAATGTTTTAATTTGTTCCTCATTTGAACATTTATGTTCAATCGGAAAATGCGTTTTACAATTGTTGAATAATTGTTCTCATACTTCAAATTACAATCAAATTTTGAAGAACACAACACATTATACGAACAATGTTTACACTGTTGTTGTTTGTACAGGAATGAAAAATAAAATGACGATCGACAACTGCTCGTCTCGTCGAGTCATGTGTCGAACGCCCTTCATTGCATTCGACATGTTTAAGTGGTATTAATTATGAAATATGACTCTTGTTTCGCGAAAAGCCGATGGCAAAGTGCATATTGAGTGCGCAGTGATAGAAGTGATTCACGCAACACCCAACAGTTAGGTTCACTGTTCAATTGGTTACTGTACTCGAGTCGACTGCCTGCCATTGTACATTGAGCACTTTTGACGTCAGTACTGCTGCGCTTCGCTGATCCAAAAAAGGAAACCGAACAGTGAACAAAGTTTGCGTTGAAGTTCCGGCGGCATTTGCGATGTCTGCGGAAGATATTGACGTTGAAAAAGCGGTCAGAGAACCGCTGACTGGAAAAGACACCGATGGTCCGGCAAAGGTTCAGTTCGTCACGTCGACTACCGGAGACGGAAAAAATGGTGAGGTTAACATTGTTACTGCAACCAAACCGCGAAGAAGCGGACTTTCCAAAGAGGAACTGATGAAATACGCCAACGATCCGTTCTGGGTTAGACTGCGAATGATTTTCTTCATTTTATTTTGGATTATTTGGTTCGGAATGCTGATCGGAGCGATTGTTATAATTATTGTTGTTCCGAAATGTCCTCCGTCTTCGAAACTAAAATGGTACCAAAAAACCAGTATTTATGAAGTTGACGTGAAATCATTGGCTGACGGAGTTCTCGGAAACTTTGGTTACATCGGCAAATTGGCAATGGAATCGATCGTTTTGAACTCGTTTTACGGCAACAGTTTCACTGAACTTAAATCAGAAGTGGGCAGCGATAGCGAATTCAAGAGTTTTGTTGATAAGGCAGGTAATAAGGGCAAAAAAGTAATTTTAGCCTTTGATTTCCGTTACACGATTAAAAACCACACGTGGCTACAGAAACAATTTTCCGGCAATTCTGGGTTCGCTGATTACTACTTGTACACAGACAACGAAACAGTCTTCTCAAAGAATGATCAGTGGACTAAACACGAAGAGAGTGGAAAGTATTATTTCGCACCATTAATCGATGGAAAAATTGATCGAGATTTCGCGACTTTGAATTTCGAGAACAAAGAAGTTGTTGAGGAAGTAAAGAATGTGATACAATTTTGGAAGAAAGAAAGGAAAGTGAATGGATTCGAGTTATTGAATGCAGATGATTTATTGCCAGATTCGTTGTTCCCAAATAATACGAAGAGAAATGTTGAAATTATTAGCAAACTGCGTACGCATTTATATACCAAAGTTGATGTTAGTGGAAAGACTGGATTCTTTGTTGATGTCAGCAATCGAAATGAAATTGCTGAGTTCGTTGGTGAACCTGATTCGAAAATTGCAGATTTAATTGTTACCGACTTCTTCACAGCAATAAATGCCAACTCAAAAGCTAAAGACGTGAAAAAAGTAATGAATGACCATTACGAATCGCTTCCCAAATGGCCGTCTGCTGCTGGAAGTCGTTATGGACCTTGGCTCGGCTGTAGAATGTCAAAAAGGGGTAAAGCAATAGAAGAGACAGTCGGCGTCGATATGGTGAACAGTGCATACATGATGTTCTATTTGATGCCAAACTGCACTGTCATGTTGACAGCTGGCGATGAATTAAGTGAGGAAGAGAAGAAAACAAGTGGAAACAGTACATACTACGACCACTATAACAGCACGAAAGTGGAACTTGTGCGAAAATTAGGGCGAATTCGACGTCAACATATCGATTCTATTTTAATGGGATCAATTAAATTTCCTCTCGAAGACGACGATGTGCTCACATTGGTTCGTTTTTATCCAGGGTTGGACGGCTTTTTACTAATAGTTAACTTTGCAAATGAAGATAAAACAGTTAAATTGGACACAAATGATTATTTACCCGATAAAGGTTCACTAATTCTAACCTCAAAGGAAATAGAACCGGAGAAACAAGATATTAACTTAAAAGAAGACATAAGCATCGGTGCAAAAGAGTCGAAGTTGGTTCAGTTCACGCCACTCATAACCGAATGAGTGTTTGCGTGAAAGCTCACATTAAGCAAAGTTTGCTCTTTTCATATCTAACGGTGTTGATGAAATAATTTAGTGTTTTAATGAGTGGTTTCTTGTCACAAATATTTACGCAACGTTGACAGAAGTAGACTAATATATTTAAAAAATAATAAAATCACGTTTAATTTCCTTTGGCAATGTTGTGAGCCAACCAGTTGAAGCTCGTTTTCCAGCTTTTCTCGAAGGCTTCGTTAAATTTTGAGCGGAAATGTTGCAATGCGTCTTTTTCGGTGAGATTCAAGACTAGAGTTTCTCTGAGATATTCTAAATCTTTGGCAGAAGAGAGTTCAGGTAAACCAGAAGACAACATCATTGCAAACAATGATATGATGAACGATCCTTTGCGACGTAGAATTGTGAATGCTTCTTCGCAAACTGTTTGAAACTTCTTAAAACCAGTATCGCCTTGTTTGATTACATACACAAAGTCGTGTGTAAGAACGAACGGAACACGTTCTCTACGAATTCCGAACTTTTCTTTGAATTTGCCGAGAATGTGACCGAAATCAATGTGCAACAATTGGCCATTAGTTTTGACCATAATATTGTCGTTGTGGCGATCGGCGATTCCGAGAACATAAGTGGCAACGCAGTAACCAGCACACGAAAGAGTGAATTCTTCGATTGCTTTTGAAATGCTAGCTTCGTCTGGATTGTGATCCTTGAGCCATTCGAACAACGACTTTCGCGTGAAAACTGACGTCGCTGCCGATCTGTTCTCAGTTTGAACGTTTGCAATTGTTTGAGCATTCAATACAATCTCAATCAATCCAACTCGATTATCAGTTGCGATTACGCGATAAGGAGTCATTCGCAAGTCTAAACCTTCGTCTTTCCATATTTTGTCCATTATCCTTATCATTTGCAACGTTAGCATATCTTGTCGCAAATCTGCAAGAATTACACTAATAATTTACAGTGTGGGAAAGTGTAGTTAATTACCGTCTCCGTTTTTAAACATAACACAAATGTCTTCCGATCCGTAATCATTGCTAGAAAAGACCATCCACAAAGGTTTCATTTTCGAATCCATAAACCTACATTTTTCTGTTTTTATTGTGCCCAATTTTAGATGAGGATTCAGTGGATTAATGAAGCCACTCAAAGCTTCTTTATAATACTGTTGGTTGATGATATCATGCATTAGTGACTTTAGCTTATCGCGATCTTTGCGTTTGTTTGCTTCCTGACGCATGTATTCATTCATTTGTTTAAGTTTACTCAACGCTTCTGTTTGCTTCATTAGTGCGGTTATATGAGTAGTTGCACCGCGACAATAAGCTTCGAGTATTAAGCCGAAAAGAACATTGACTGACACTTCGTGCATTTCTGAACGCAGCAACCAAAATAAGTGGTGACCAATGTGTTGATTTTGAAGTGCTCTTTCAAGCAGAAAAATAACTAAATCGGAATGCAAGTACGATTCATATTTCAAAGCTTGTACTAATTGGAGTAAATAAAGTTGCAAGTCGTCGTCGCTAATTTTTCGCAAGCATTTCACAGCAAAAGCTCGAACATGACAATCGGCGTAAGCAAAGTCGAGCAATTCGAGTGCAGTTTCTGTTTCGAGTTCTGGCCAAGAATATAGAAGAGTCATCATTTTCATCATATCCTCATGTTTATTCCACTTAACACTGTGTAAAAGATGTGGCAGTGAATGCGGTAAGAGTTGACGACAATCGTCTCGCAAAAACCACAATAACTCTTTGTCCTGTTCGTGCATTTCATTTAGCGGATCGCGGTCACAAATTTCCTGAAGTCTTTCCAAATAGGTTTTACTCGCATGTCTCGCTTTTCGTGACTCGGCAGTAACTTCACACTCCATTGCTTGTGTTTCTTCAATAATCCATTCTAAAGACAGAAATTCAATTGGCACATCGTTTACGCTGTACTTGTTAAATGTGATTGTCAAACTAGTAGCCTCTTCGAATGAGGGATTGCAAAGTGAGAAACAAGTACCCAATGGATTTAACATATCATCTGCTTCAGTGTCATTCGAGTACGACCACAGTCGTAAAGTTACAGTACCAGTTCTTAAATTGCTCTTGTAGTCGAAAACAGTTGTATTTGCCCACGCGAGAGGATTTGCTTGAACATCACCGTCAATTGGACTGCGAAATACCTTTGTGCGACTTCCTTTTCGTGAACGACTCACTGTCTCATAAATAACAAAACAAAACTTTGCCATTCTCGGAACATCTCTGATATCGATTCCAAACTCTAAACACTCGTCCCAAGTGCACTCACTGTCTTTGACGCTCTCTTCAACAGTAGACTGAGCTTTGCATAGCAACTCATTTCCGTGATAAAGACCAACTTGTACGGCTAATCGTGCGTTCTTTGAACAATTTATTCGACATGCACCGTTAATATTCAAAAGTAACTTTTCGTTTATTGTGAATGAAGAAATAGGTTTCACTTTTCTACGACTGGCATTTGAATATAAAGAAGGAGATCGTCCACGAAATTCGCCTTCGCCATTTGTCACTTGCTCAGCAACTGTAATGAAACAACTTTAATATGAAACCAAGAATATTATTCAACTCAACTTGTTATATTTTTTATTGGAAAAATAATCACAGATGGAACTTTGTTGCAAACCAACATTTCTCGAATATACTAACAAAAATTTCTCTTCAAACGCAGTTTTTATAGTATCAAACATACCTTGTACTGAATGAGAGGAAGGTTTTCCAAAAAATACTCTTCTTGTCCACAAACCTTTAGTGTGTACTCATCGCAAGAAGTAGAATCCTCTAATTCTGGTATTTTAAGTGTTGCGTTAGCTTTGTTTATAAGATCTTTGACAGAGATCTGGTACGAAACACTGACTCCACGAATTGTCTGTAAATAAAAATTTGGTTATTAAAAGAGATTATTCACATTGCAACTAACCTTTGCTGACCAAAATCGGATTTCGATATTTAAATTTTTGTTTTTGTCGAGACGAGTCAACACATACTCGGGAATTGAATCGCTAGTTTCGATGCGAGGAGGATATTGATAGTAAGCTTTTTGAAGCCACGAATGATGAAACCGTTTGTTCTGAAATTCTTCGCACAAGAGTCGTGTTCTCCATCGAAAATCGTTTACTTCTGGACTTTTTAATGCATCGAATTCGTGAAGTCCTGCAAACGGCAACATTTGATAAATAAATAAAAGTGACACCAATTTAGTTCCATAAACAATTAAAACTAATTACACTGATTTACGAACCTTTCCCGATGAGTAATCCTATTTTCGCATTTTGTTGTTTTTCATTTTTGTCGTTTTTTCTCTCAATCAAACGAAGAATTCCTAGAAGTGGGCGGACATCGCAAACACGACGGTTCTCGTCGAGTTCTTCCTGTTCTGCTGTTGTAATATTGACGCAAGTGAACACATAACTTTGAGGATCTTTGAGAAGGCCGAACAACGGTTGTTTCTGTACCTCATAGAAAACGTCCTGAAAACTGATCTGTAAGTGAACCGAAACACTGGAAACAAGTGACACGTACTTCTTTTACATGGAAAATTGTCGATTCACTGTTCACCGTCAAAGATATCAAAAGACCGTTCGGCGTGAGTACGTCCAAATTCGTTTCTTTTCGATCAATGTCATCATTGAGCCAAAATTCTTCGGTAATCAAAGTCATCGGTATTTGCGGCTGTCAAAAAACACCTTTCGCGACGCACACATAATCAACGTACTGAATTAGCTGTTTTAAAAAACGGGATTGCGCTCAACAAATCATCATTCAGAGCGCAGGAAGTTAACAAGGATGTTACCCGAACAACAAGAAACTTTTCACTTCCGTTTGTGTTACAAAAAACGTTAGTTTTAATTCTCGTAAAAGATCAATGAAAAACAGATATATTTACGAGACTCGCGCTATTTTCGTAAATCGGTATAAAACTTAGGGATATCATCCCCGGTAAACAGTCTTTTTTCAAACCCATCCTTCGTTATAATTCCGAGTCTGATGACACCACCGCTCGATCCATCCCGTAATATTGCCAACGCAACACCTGTTTACAATTTATTCGTTTTACGTTTTGTTTGTTGTTTTGGAACATCGCAAAAAATCCAAACAGTTAACGGAACTGACCTTTTGTAACGAAATCAATGCATTCATCTTTCGTCATTCCTTTTCTGTAGTTGGAATCAATATATCCTGTAATGTACGTGCTGCCTGATCCTGCACACGCAACAGGACTACGTAATAGCATTCCTCCCAAAGGAATTTGATAAACCTGGATCAACAATAAAATTTACACTCTGCAAAACTTTGTAAACAACCTGTCCACCGTGACGTTTATCCCAACCGGCGCAAAGAATGCCAGCCGTCAACTGATCCCTATACTTGTAACACATGTCTCTGAACAAATTTGCTGCAACGCTTACTAAGGGCTGTTCTCCAGATTCCATTCTTTAAAAATATATTAAGACTATATTTTCAAATGGGACACTTACTCATAAAATTCAATGTGATATGAAATGACGTCCGCAATTGCTTGCGTATCTGCTGCAGAACCAGAGCGACAACAATAAATATGATCTGTTACTCGCGTCAATTTGTCTGTCATTCGACTGTGCACAAAAGACCTGTGTAAAAAGAGTTTAGCAGGTGAATAGCACAAAGGGAAACGTACCCTTGAGAGGTGCGTGAATCGGCACCAATAACAACTCCATCAGCAAATTCGACCGCAACTAAAGTTGTCTGAAAAAAAGGTGAAACAGAGGAAAGATCAAAAAATACATACTCCAGTTGAGACTTCCTTATTCAAGTCATTTCCAGGTGACTCGTTGAAAAAAGACATAGACTGGTTTTCAAACATTGAATCCATGTTTTGATGCAAAACCGAAATTTTCGCCGATTCACTCTTCGTTTTGGGGACGTTTTCAGAAGAACAGCTGACAATCAAACACGAGGCACTGTTGAGCGCACCGTTATTTTTGTAAACAAAAACGCAGTTTTCGGGTTAAATCATGAATTTGGTTGAAACAACAAATGACTTTTCAATTGTTAGCAAGGCTTCGACTGTAGAACAAGGATATGTTGATGATTCTTTCGTTCGATATTTTGTTGCAAAAGTAAAACGTCGCTCACCGCTCATCAATCGTGGTTATTACATTCGTTTCAAAGCCATTCGTTATGCTATTCAAGAATTCCACTGCGACTTGATCATTTCTTTGGGTTCTGGTTTCGATACTCTAGCCTTTCGCGAAGATTACAGCGGAAGAGTTATTGAGATTGACTTCGCTGGTGTTGCGATAAACAAAGCCAATATTATTATTGAAAACAATTGGTTATCTCCGATTACGTTTACCAATTTAAGCAAAAATGATGAACAGAATACAAGGATTGTGCTAAAAACTGATAAATATTGTTTGATTGCTGGTGATTTGCGTCATCCCAAACCTATATGTCAACTCATTGCTGACAATCAACTAATTTCGCACAAAAATATTCAAAGTGTCGGAATTTTAAATGAGTGCTCTTTGTGTTATATTGATGAACACTTTTCAAATTCACTTTTAAGAGATCTTTTGGACCAACTTCGTAACTTTAACGTAACTTTTATGAGCTACGAAATGTTAAATAGTGAATACGAAAATGACTCCTTTACTAATGTGATGGTTTCGCACTTCGAATCAATTGGTTCGCCGTTGAAAACACTTCTGAATAGAAGTGAAATTGAAGAACGAATGAAGAAAATTGGCTTCAAGAGTATAATTATATACGACATGCTTACTTTTTGGCAACTTTTCATTTCAGAAGAAGAGAAGAGACGAATCGACAAAATTGAGCCGTTCGACGAATACGAAGAATTTGATCTTTTATGTTCTAATTATTGCTTAACTATTGCAAAAAGTGTTGACCAAAGTGTTGTGCACTCGTCATCAACCGAAATTCATTCAACATCAAGAAGTGATGCCTCTCTAAAATATGAAATCGCATCGAACTTTTTTAAACGATTCGCTCATAGTTCGTGTGTCAACACTAGGAATGAACTGTTTTTATTTGGCGGATTTGGTTGTAGTGATGACGTTGAAGGAAAACATAAGAAACTTTCGGATTTAATTCGTGTTAATTTAAGCACAAAAAGTTTTACAAAATGTAAAATCAATGGTTTATTGAATTCTCGAGTACATTCTCAGTTAGTGTCATTAAATGATGAGTTAATGGTGTTAATTGGAGGTCGAAGTTCACCAAATAATGCTTTTGGTGGTGTTATAGTCAGATATTTAGAAGATACAACTTTTAATGTTGAAAATGTACAGTGGTCTAATCTTCCATGTTGCTTCAGGCATACAGCAATTTTAGTAAACAATCGATCAATTTTACATTGTGGAGGAAAAGGTTCTCACAAAGATACAATGTATGTTTACGATGCGCTGGAAAACGTGTGGAGAGCAGTTAAATGTACTTTGTCAAACAGACATTCACATTCGAGTTGTTGTGTTAGTGAAAATGTAGCTGCAATTACAGGTGGATTGCAAGTCGAAGATAACAAGTTTATAAGTGATAATTTTGTGTTTGACCTCCGTTCAAACAGTTTCAGTAGTTTAAAAAATTTGCCATCTTTGTATTCACATACGTCTCATTGTGATTCTCAGAGATTGTATATTTGCGGTGGAATATCACCAGTTGGCTCACACAATGAAATTTTAATTTACGACTTGAGGAATGAAAGTGTTGTCGAATCATTGCCAGTCGATAAAAATTACCAATTGATGCTACACAATCACTGTTCAGTGTTTTTCGATAATAAACTTTACAGCTTTGGAGGTGGAGGCAATTGTTTCTCTTTTGGAACTCATATAAACGAATATACTTTGCAATTCGACACAACTTTGTTTTGTTGACATAATACTTTTCAAGCAATCAATTTTATATTTAATAATAACATGTTCAACTTTTATATTAACTAATTGACGCAAAATTCATTAAAAATTGAAAGTTGCAAAGTACAAAAATGTTCAACGTTATTTTCGGTTGTTAGTGTTTCAAAACTTGTTCAATGCATTCCTGTGAAAAGTAAGCAAACATTGAAATAATTGTAGCAAATTTTTCTGTGTCAACTTTACTCACAGTTTCTTTGTTCTGTCTTTGCATCAAAAAATGCATCGAATTTCTTTCTTTTCGTTCTTTCACCTGCTCCTTTTGACTGTGAAATGAAATTTGACTTTTCCACATTTTCACAGCCTCGGCTCTATAGCAAACAATCGCTTTCTGTCATTCAAAGAATTTATCAATTAATTGTGAATACAATTATCGTACTAACTCTGAAAGCTTTGCCGTTGTTCTTGCAAAACATTTTAAATTTTTGCTTCCAATTCAGTTGTTTACCGAATGCATTTTCCTCGCATTTTGTTAACACTTGAGATTCCTGTGCAATTTTATTCATTTTTGATTAACTGCGAACTATTTTTAGAATTATCTCACCAATTGTTTGCGATTTGCGTTACAATTTTGAAGTCGCATAAATTTCTTTTCCGTTAGATTCGATGTACACAACTTTTGCAATGCTGCTCTCTTTCTTGCGATCACTTTTCTCCACTGACCACTGTTTTCATTTTTAGTTTTCTTCGGAGCTTTTGTTGTTTGCACCTCATTCCACGTTTTCGTAGATTTTTGTGACTTTGTTGATCTTGTTGTTGTTTGCGGTATTCGTCCATTTTTAGCCACTTTCTTTCTCTTTCTAATTAGTGAATTAACGTTAGAAATTTGAGTTGTTGTCGTTGGAATGTCCGGTTCTTCAATTCGCGTTGTTTGTCCACTGGTTTCATTATTAGAGGTAACCGCAGTTGTGACCAAAGTTGGTTTTGTGACTGCAGTAACTGTTGGTTGACATTGCACATAAATATGATTCAATAAAATAATAAATATTGTTGTTGTTCGAATGAAAGACATGTTTTACACAAAATGAACGCTTTAATTGTAATAATTAAAACGAAAGCGAAGCTGTGCAAACTGTTGCAAACTTTTTGTTTACTTTCTCATCATTCGAATGTGTTTCTCTTTTTTCGACGAATTCGTGAAACATTGCAGTTGATTGCGTAAAAGTTGAGATCACGATCGATATTAAAACGATTTGACGATGTGCAGATGCGCATCGATACGTTCTAATCCGGATCTGCGTAATATCCGATTCTTTACATATTACACAATACATTATAATCATAATCACTTTTATTTTCAAGTAAATATTTTTTGTTTGTTTCAATTAAACATCCGCAATCGAAGTGTGTTGTTATTTCGAAACCAGTGCTTCCAAGCATTGCTGTAACAATGAAATAATATTGATAATTCAACAAATTTATTGATTCATTTACCGTTTCATTTTTCATTCTTTCCAAATTATTTTTTCCCGAAATTTTCACCGCTAATTTAAAAATCTTACGATTCTCTTTCTCTTTAGCTTTTTCTTTTTTGTCTCTTTTGCCTTTTCGTTCCCTTGATTTCATTCTTACCAGTTTCGTCGCTTCTGATCGATAACAGACCATTGCTTTCTGAACAAAATGATAATGAAGTAGAATGTTAAAAAGCAGTTATTTTTGAACACGAACACAATAATTTAAACATGCTAAACTTCACATGAAGATATGTAAAACTATTAAATTACATTTGAATCGAGTCGACCGACTTGAAAACAATGCATTTTGTATTTTTCATTCCAGTTGGTTGCATTTCCGTACGCTTCGTGATCGCATTTTGAAACCATTTCTTTTGTCTGGTTAAAAATGTTATTTCAGAGCAATTAATTTTGTTTTCATACCAAATATTTTCGAAAAGTATTACAGTTGAGAAAAGCTTCTAATTTCTGCTCAGATTTTTCTTGCGAACAAAACTTTTTAAAAGCAACTTGCTGTCGTTTCCAAAGAAAACCCCAATCTTTTCTACCTTTCGAATCTCTCGGTGTCCTTGTTGTCCTTGTTGGTCTCGGTCTTCTCGTTCTGCGCGGCCTTTCGGTTGTTGAGTGAGGGTGATGTGGTGGGTGTGCATGAGTCGTCGAAGTTGTTGAATGATGTTGAGGTGGTGGTCTTTTGGTTGAGTGATGCGCAGGATGTCCACGACTCGTCGAAATAACGGTAGGAAATGTGGTTCGTCTTGTCGCAGTTGTGGTCTGCTTAACAGCGACATTAACAGTGATTTTCGACGAGACTGTAGATATTCTGAATGAAGGTGTTCTAGTACTCGCGAAAACTTTAGCAGTGGAAAGAACAGTTTGTTTCTGTGTTATTCGTCGAGTTGACGTTGATTTTGTGTGTGAATCATCGTCTCCAATTACTGGACGTTGGCAATCAATGATCACAAACAGATACAAACAAATAACGACAAAAAAGATTGACAGAATTTGAGAACAGAACATCATTCTATACTAATTTCATTCGATGCATTTTATTCACTTAAACGTCAAGTAGCTGATTAAACAAAATTCATTTGAAATGGATTTACATTAACTGCGACACTGCAATATAAAAAAAATGAACAACATTAAAACTTTTAATCAAAGGAATGAATAGAAGCATGAACAACAATCGGTGTTGTCTCTTCGTTGGCTCTTTTTCTTCTTAAATCTTCTTTTATAAAGAAACTTAAAATAAGATTTAAACAAACGATTGGAATTGTTAACAAATTCGCGACCGTTGCTCCATAATTCGTTGTGAAACTTGTCATTAACGGCACTAAACCTAATCCTGGAATTAATGCAGTCATCTCGGCTATGCTGAACGAGTATCCTTCTGGAAATGGGTACGTCACCTCAACCAGATAATCGAGCAACAAAACGACCATCGCAATCGTTATGAATCCAATTGCAAACGTCGTAATGTACAACAAAGCTGAACATAACAACCAAAGACTAAGAATATACATGATAAACACAGTTAATGTGATTACTGAAAAAATTATGTGAATTAGTTTGTATTTCGCAAATTTTTGGGTCAAGAATCCGGTTAGGAAGCCACCAAACACTCCTCCAATGTTTAACAGTGAACCAGAAATTGTGAGTACAAGTGATTCTTTAAAAGTGGTCAACACAGATTGATTCAATACGATTTTCAACGCATTTATATTTCCAATAGCAGTGCAATTGCAAATTAGTATAAAAATTGCATTTTTGTTTGTAAACAAAGTTTTCAACGAAACTTCTTCTTGATTCTTGTTTTGTTCAGCCAAACACGGAGGCGATTCAGGTTTATCTTCACACAAAAACAATGTCGCAATGAATGCGATTGTCGATAAGAGAGCAGTGATTGTTGTGATCCAAACGAAAGCGTCATTAATGTAATTGATACTCGCATTGTTTGAGAAGATTAGTGCAGGTGGCAGAAATGCAAGAAGCGATCCAAATGTGAGCGCTACGTTAGAGGCGCCAATTACGTGCGCTACTTGGTCGGTTTTGAACCAAGCTGCCGCGAACACTGAAATCGATGCGAAGAAAAACAATGAAATGAATGCAACCAAACTTTGACCGACAATTAGCAACCAATACATCGAATGACTTATGGCGAAGCATTTTACAATCGAACCGATGGCACCGAAAAACGTCGCGATTAGCATTGAATTGCGAAAACCATACTTTTCGAGACACTTTGCAATTGGGTGGAAAAATAAAATGTAACCGATATTTAAAAGCAGTCCGCTGCTTATGTTTACAACTTCGTAGTCAACTCCGTAATATTTGATTAATTCGTTGCCAATTGCAGGATACTCATATATTTGAAAGTAAGTGATCACAATTGAGAAACAAAGTAAGAAAAGGATTGTATATCGTTTCTTGTACGTTACATAAGTTGTCACTCTGTTTTCATTCATTCTCAAAAAGGAGTTCAGAAACTGCTAATGAAACTAACGTTAATCACTTTGTGAAGATACAAAACATCACACTGTGTGTACACTGTACAAGTCAGTTGAAGACTGTTTGAATGAGACACAACAACTTGCAAAAAATGTGGTTTAACAAATCCAAGGTTGTCAACAACTACCAAGTACACTGTATTTTTACTTTTCTTTATCTTAAAGCAAACTTGTATCGACAAAAACAGTATTTTTACACGTAAAGCATTTTGCTTGTTTTCAAGAACTGGTTGTCTATTTCTAAACTTTTAACAACTTGCAAGTTCAATAAAACAAACTTGTAAATCCTAACGCACGATCCAAAAACATGAATGACAAACAAAATAAAAAACGAAAGTGATCAAATTAATGCGATTTGCTTAAGAGACAACTTTTAATGGCCAAATTTCTCGTTCGTTCTTTACTTTCTCGTTCATTAAGAACTTTTTGCTCTTCAAAACCTTGACGTCTGCTGTTCCTTATTGCTGCTTTTCTAATTTGGGAGACGAATACATTTTCTCTCCAATAGCTTCGTATTAGAGGCGAAACTTGGTTTTTAAAAGCAATATCAGTTGCATGTTGTGCAGATTGAGTTTCTTCTTCTGAAGTCACTTGTAAATTTTTTGGTTGATTGTCTAAATTCATATTCATCTCATCATCAATAAACAGTCTTCTTCTTACATTTCGCACTTGATTTACTGATGCACAGGACATTCTAGGAGTATACCATGGATTATACTTAGAAGCGTTGTCAACAACCGGTGGAACCAGTGCTCCAAAAGGTGTTTTTGGAGCAGTTTTTCTTCCTGATGTATTTTTGCATTGTTCCATTTTTGTTCAATAAGAATCAAGACAAATTTTTTATGTCGAAACGGTACAGAATTTGACACAATAACGCTTTACAGAACAAATTGTCCATCATTTGGTTTCGACAAAATAACAATCATTGATGATCCCAGTGATGCAAAATGAGGGACTTTTTTCTCATTTATTTAAATAATAATTTTTACTTGAAATGTTTGCGTGCAAGATATAATGCTCCGAAATTGCAACTCTTTTGTCGAAAACTGTACTGAATAAAAAATACGTCGAGAAATTTTATTAAAGAAAATATCAAATTTCACTTATCGGATAATGTTCGATTGATATGCGAATCAATACACATAAAATCCCTTTTTTGTTGGAACGCTTATGGAAGCGTGATTTCACATGTGAAACAATGTTTTTAGTCAACTTTTAATTTTTAAAATCTTATCGCGTCAAAGTTGATCTGGATTAAACCAGCCAAAATTGCGTCATTACAGAACTCATTGATCATCATTTCATCTTTATTTTTGGTGCAGTTGGTTCCGGTTACAACAATCATTTAAAGCTTGCGTTTAAAAATGTCGAATGTGTTTTGTGATTCAGAAGTCAAGAAATTAACGAACTTTCAAAGTATTCCATTTGTTCCCAAAGGAAGCATTTCAGTGGTAACAAAGAAAATTTGTTACAAAAAGCCTAAAAATGAATGGCTGCAACGGAAGAATATTCATCTTGAAATGTGCCGTCTGTTGCAATATGATATCGAAAGTTCACTTTTAATTACTTTATTACAACAATTTGATTGGATTCGTTGCAGACTCAGACAAAGTGCAATAAATGTGGTTACTGTTTCTTCAACAAATATGTCCAATGATGAATTGAAAATTCGAATTCGTTGTGTGAGTCATCTAATTGATGAGTGCAATGGAATGATGTGCGCAACAAAAAGTACTTTATTAAGACTGGAATCAATCGTTTTGAAAACACATTTCGACTGTGATCAGTTTGAAGCCGTATCATGCGTTACTCGTTTACGTGAGACGTGTGAAGTTCTCGATTGTTGTTCGGGCATTCTTCAAACGACGTTGGCAATCATTTACAAAAATTTAGTGGCTTCCGAACAGTGTGTTGATTACTTGCTTCAAATATGCATAAATCTGTGTAGTTGTAATACTAACATTTCGGAAACAGTGAATACATTACAACCTTTGTTTACGATGCAAAAGTTATGGACTTTTTGTGGGGTATTTCTTCCTGGGCGCGAATTTCAAGGCGAACTCTATGAACGATTTAGGCGAGGTCTGGAGGTGGACATTCAGTTATTAAAGACATCGATGATCAGTGTGAGTGAACTTTTAATTTGCTGTTCACATGCATTTTGTGATCAGTTCGACCTGTTGCATATAATTTGTGATGTAAAAAAGGTTGATTTCAACGAAAACGTCATTTCACTGTTGCAATGTATTCAAAGTCACTTTATGATTATTAATCAAAACAGTTCATGTTTAGAGACTTTGCAGAGTGAATGTGTTACCAATCACGATTGTATAATTATGCGGATTATTACCGCTTTCATGCAGATTATCAAGTTTTTACATTTCTCGTACGATATGTTGCGACACATTGAAATTACAGTTCGACTTTTTGAGTGAATCTTAACCCGATTATAATTGAAATTTACAATTGTTATTAAACTTGATTTTTGTGAACTATATTTATCTTTTACTGGTTGTTTCAGTTAAGTGCGAAACAATCTTCAGCGCATTCTTTTTAGTTATAGCGTATAATGAATTTTAAAGTGCGTATAAACTTTTGCCTATTATTACAGTAGCATGCGAATATCGCGAGCATTACAATAGAATTATTCGAAGAATAAAGCGAGTAAAGAATATTTAACTGACCGGAAAAGGTAGTAAACATGCAAAATGCTGGAAAAGGAAAGGGTGGACAACAAAGGATCGATCAATCGGCAAGCGGCTCTATTAGAGCCATATTCAGAGAACGTAGGAGTGATGTCCAGCGCGACCAACAAAGAATAATCGAAATGAGAACGATCGCATCAAGAGTTAGGCGTTTACAAATGTCTGCAGTTGTGAAAAGATCGTTGTTTGACATTACGTATCAAGAGGTACGTGGGCAACCAGGAGGCGCAAAAATGATGGAAGCGATAAATGCTGCCAATAATGATCTTCAACAACTTGAACAATGTTGCAGAGATATAGAAGCTGCGTTCGGAGGCTGGTCGAACTTGTCTCAGCTTGCACCAGATTTGACACCAGGTCAGAGACAGCAAGTTGATCAACTATTGCAACAAGGAGAGCTGTCTTTACGTGAATTGAACACATATGATAGATACTGGTCTCAAGTATTTGGAGCAGATGAAAAGTGGCAAACAGTTATGTCTTACGTCGTCGTGCATAACACATTCAACGAAACGATAAACGAAATTAATTTTTGCAGACGAGAATTGGCAATGAGTATGGCTCGCTACAAATATCTCTCATTGAACCTGCTTATCAATGGCTCACGGGAAGCAATGAAAGTACTAGAAAAGTGCGATGCGTTTGCCGTTGACATCGTAACTACCAGAAGTAAACTTGATCAATTAGAAGCATCAGTAGATGAAGCTATTCGGAATGCTGATACACTTAGTACACTTCATTCGCTGTTTACATTGAGAGATCAAGTTGAACATGTTCGAGAAAATTTGAGTACAGTGAAGGCTGTTTGGAAACAAACTGAACAAGCGCTTCCATTTCAAGTTGAACAATAAATTTTACACAAACAAATTTTTAAAGAATACAGAGTTTAAATTATAATGTTATCGATGAATGATTATATTGTCATTTATATGTTTTTTAAAAATATCAAATTAACGTTAAAATGTTTAACATTGTACTCGCGACGGTGAGATCCAACCTCCGAACGCTTTATAAATTTCGGAAGCGACAGCGATAGTCAAATGATCATTGTACGCTTTCGATGCGATTTGTAAGCCAATTGGCAAACCGTCTTCGTTCAAGCCGAGAGGACACTGCGTCACCGGCATTCCCATTATATTAAAAACTGTTGTATGATCAATGTTAAACATTTTGAAAAAAGTGCTCTCGTGTTTAGGAGCAACTTCTGGATGTGATGGATACAAAAATACTCCGTTGTCAGCGAGTAATCGCGAAAATTTTCTCGTTAACTTCGCAGTGCGTTTTGTGTTGCTTTTAAAATCGATTTGTTTTTTCATTTGCGCTTTGGTCAACAAAGCGACAAGTAATGATTTCGGTGTGTGATGTGACAGTCCAAACAAACTTTTCAGTATTTCGAATGAGATGCTGATTTTGCCATTCTTATCTCCCAATGCTTCAGCGATTGGAATTGTTGTCGCTTCGAGCATCGCTTCCCGCCACAAATCAATGCATCGATTGAATTCATTTGCACTGATTTCGACGCAATTCACGTCGAATTCGTCTTCGAAATAAGAGACCACTTTTAAAAGACCATTTTTAACACACTGTTGCAGCGGTGTTTTCCATGGAATATCGGTTTCAAACATATAATAAATTGAGATTTGTGACAAATCAACTCTTTGTTCAATATTAGGCAATCTGCTAATATTGCTTCCAGCCATCGCTTTGACGGTTGGAATTATGTCCGAAACGTAGCGACAAAGAGGACCACATGTGAACATGTAACTCATGTGCTCTTTTACACTTGGAAGTAAGCCGTCACGACTTAAAATTTCAGGCGTTACTTTGTGACCATAAATTCCGCAGAAAGAGGCGGGAATACGAATAGAACCACCGATATCGGAACCAACTCCAATTACAGAACCAGCTGCAGCAATGAGTGCTCCTTCACCTCCAGTGGTCCCTCCTGGAGTTCGAGACAAGTCGTAAGGATTGTTTGTTTGTCCAAACAATTTATTGTAAGTGTCGTACCAGGTCAGCATTTCTGGTACATTTGTGATGGCAATCGGAATGGCACCCGCTTCACGAAGATTGGCGACTACTGTTGAATCTTTGAGCGCAACTTCATTTCGCCGCGAGTACAGTCCGACTGAAATAATCATTCCTTTGACTCCGATTGAATCTTTGACCGAAAAGGGCACACCGAGAAGTGGCTTGTCTTGTATGGACACCCCATCCAAAGGCTGATTTCCTCGTAATTCGTGTTGCACTTTCGCATCAATTTGATCTGCATCGATGAGCGCATCTTCGCGAATCGCAATCACTGCGTTTATCGATAAATTTATCGACTCAATTCTTTCAAAATACGCTTCGATAACGTTTCTCGCTTTTAACTGCGTTACAAAAACTTTCACTAAAGTTCACAAACGAAATATATTTGTTTATTACTAACCTTTCCTTGTTTAATGTTGTTCGAGATTTCGACTGCAGACATGAGTAGAATTGGATTCGCAATCGGAGGCAAAATTTGCTTTTTGCCATTGTTAAACAACATTGTGTACAAATCGACACAAAAAGTGACGAAAAGTCTGACTAATCTTAACATTGTTTTTTAAATAAGAGAAAAATAAACAGGAAACTTGTTGCAATATTGCACTAGAAGCAGAACACAATGTTATTAATTATAATTGATGAGAATTTACTGCAAACACCTTTTCAGTGTTCGAGTTGCCAATAAGCAATGAAAATATCGCTGAATGCGATTCGCTTTTTAAATGCGTCGAGAAAAAATCTCCTTTATCACCGGCATTGTTCTCAATGTTCGCTGTTCGCATTTCATTTGAAGCCAAAACTTTGGATTTAACGGTCACCGAACGTCAGATGATTGATTAATGTTACAATGAGCGATGTGCGCATCCTTTTCGCGATTGCGATTAATAAACAATAAGAAATAAGTGCATTTGAATAATTATCAATGTTGTATAAATTACATAACGAAATATCTCAACTTGTCCTTCACTGAACACACGAACTGAACTCTTTCACTCTGGCTTTTGTGTCATAGAAACACTAATTCTTTCATTCATTTGATTTTTGTATGAAAACAAATGTTGTCTTCTTTCAGTGTAACGTTACACTGCTTATAATTAATCATATTTTTTAATTAATTCTGTGAGACAATGTTTACATAATGTTTCGCAGTATCAACAACATGCTTATTTTCATCTCCACGTGAAATCTTATACATACATACATACATACATACATACATACATACATACATACATAAACATACACAAAACTACTGTTTAAGTTAAAAGCACACTGAACTGCTTATAATAACACTTAAACATATACACACTTTAAAATGCACGTAAGCTACAGACATCAGTTCAGTTCGACACCGATTACAACAGTCACGTATACACGTACTACGCTTGGAACACTCGAAACACATCTTTGGTCAGTGTGTGCTGATTAATTGCAACTCAAACTGGCACCGATTTGATTACTGACGAGTGCATACTTGTCACTGTAAAGGCATGTAAACAAATGTTGTAACTGATTACAAACAATAAACAAATATCGATTAACAATGTATTCTATTACCTTTTACATTACCTTAATTATTATGCCTTTTCTCATGTCTACCAAATTGAGAATGAATGAATTTACTTTCTCATTCGATATCCGTTCTAACGTTTGGATTCACACACTAATAGTTTCTGCACGCAAATGACTAAATTGCACTTTGCACCATTGAAAGTGATGTAAAAAAATAAGCGAAAATGAACTTTGCATAAGGCAAGTACCATTGAGTAAAACACATGCGAAGCGAGTACGAAAGATAGCTCACAATAACTTCACGCGTGAATGTATCGAATAAAAAGTTGATTATCGCAAACTTCGCGATTCAATTGTGTCACAAAATCAAATGCTAACAATGCGGCACATGGATGAAATTTTTTTGCAATCAACGTACACACGTTTTTTTCAATAACAACAAGTTTTGATGTTAAGAATAGCTGTGTACCTCATTGCAAAATTTGTTTGTTTTGTTCAAAGTGCGTGTAAATAATTTATGATAATATTAATTTAATCATCACAGCCAGATTTCAATGATCGTAACATTAATCACAATCATCATACACAATGAAATTCAACAGATGTTTCAGTGAAATAATTGAGATAAATAAGTTCAGCATTCAATGTTATGATTGAGCTTTGTGCGTTGCATGTTTATTGAAATTTGACGAAAAATAAATATTATGAGTACTGTACATATAAATAATAAAAAATTGTGTTCAGCAGAAACAGTGATGGAAAGAAAAGTTTTGACAACTCGTCGACTGCGTTGCGGTCATTTTTCTCCAATCGTTCAAATAATTTTTTCACTCTGCTTTCAGCTCCAAATTCGATTGTGTTCACATTCAATGAATTCATTCGAGAAGCCATTCGCTGAAAAATTGAACATAATGAATGAAAATTTGTCTGTATGCATTTTCAAACTTCAAACCTTTTTCTTCTTTTGGTCCCAAAGCATTGCGAATGCAAATTCGATTAAACAAAAGAAAACTAAAGTTGTGCACACATTCATCCAGATATTTATGCAAACGAAGTAAGATGTGCTGATATCTGAAGTGGTTTGCAATTGTTGTGTGATCAACGCTAATAACGAAGTGACCACAAGTGACACTCTTGCAGGATACGAACTGGTGGGAATCCAGAAACTGACAAATGCAGTGATCACAATTGTAAAGCTTGGAATGTATTTTCTCGTAACAAAATTTCCAAGATTTCGGCTCAGGGAGAATGTACTCGAAATGCATGAGAAGTTTCCTGCAGAGTAAGAAAGTTTTTTCAATTAGTTTTACGATGAGGTTACTTTTATTTTTACTCCAACTAATCATTGTAAATGCAGTAAAAACATGAATTATGATATGTGCCGTCACGAATTGTGTCTCATTCATTCATAATAACCTCGAAAAATTTTCATTCTAATCGTTTTTCCTAGAATATTTAAAGTCATTGTGTGCAACACTGAAAACAAGTTTCTCATAAAATTTTCAACAAATGCATTTTTTATTATCGGATGAGACTTTCAAAAGAACACTAACTTAACAAAACCACATACAGTTTAAAAATTTCTCTTTTCACTAAAATCTCTTTTTACTTCAATGAGACTAATTTTTTAAAAAAATATTTCGCGATTTCACATCTCGTTTATTTTGATTAGTTATCGAAGTAAACAATAATAAACACAATTGCATCAACATTGCTATTAATAGGAATCTCCAAGTTTTCATCAATTTTCTGATTTCATTCAATTTTTGTGCAAACTAACGTCTCAACGTGCATTGCACTACTTCAAGCAAACATGATAAACCTTAAACATATTTGCTTTAACTTATTCCTGTTGTTCTTGTAATCATAATTAATTAGAAAAGTAAAATTAATTGTGTTCACAACAAACTGCTTGAACTTGAATTTTGAATGCAATGAATCAAGGAACGTTAAGTTTTATTGACCCGAAATAGCATGGTAATCAAAAAGCAACTAAGTAAAAAAGTTTGTTGTTCAGCACGAAAGGAGTGTCGGTACAACTTTTTCTGTTCCTTGCGTTTCGTGATGCAAAGCATGTAATTAACATTTTTTGTATGCATTCAAATTTTCAAGAACAAAACGATGCGTTTTTTTAAAACAAAATATAGATTTGATCACATCGAAAGAGTGACAGCAGTGAACGTTGTTCATCAGGTGATTGAATGTAGACTGGGATTAGTTAACTTACCAACTTCGTACGACTTGTCACAAATATCTGTGCTAATTAAAGCGATATCGTAGTCACTGTTGAACAATCGT
>NCKV01000241.1:0-21866 GCA_003675905.2 Leptotrombidium deliense
TTATAGATTTTCGGCTGCACATTATTAGAAATAAAAAATAGCCACAAAGCCTGCGAATGAAGTGAAAGTGCAATTCTGTAGGATTCGAATGAGTTCGAGTGAATCCCACATCTTTGTGTGCGAGGAAAGGAAAACACTGAATTCATTAATTATTGTTGCACATAATGTGTTCAATGCCTTTGGTTACGTTCAATTAACGCACAACAATTTCCCGTTTAAAAATAGAAATAAAAATTTTATTATTTCAAACGTGCGCTGCATTTCAAATTAAGCGTAAAAAATTTCCAACTTTTGATAGAATGTGTATTTCCATCGTTATTCAATTATTTATGGATGCAAACTTAATTAAAAGTTAATAACGAAATATACGAAAGTTTTATTATTTAATTTGGAAATGAATGAATGTCAGCAATATTTGAATATTGAAGAGTAATTTAATTTAAAAATAGCCGAATCGAGTAAACATGCAATGAAAAGCAAAAATGATGGCAACATTATACTTGTTCACTATTCTTGTCCGTAATTGAATGCTAGCGTTGAGCTGCGAACACTGTTTCTCGATTAAAATAAATGAATTCACAGGAAACATTAACGTTTCGTTTACAGTGATCGAAATTGTTTCCTGAATAAATGATTGTTGTGCAAAATCCGTTCGTTTCGAATGTGACGAAAAGTGTTGTCGCCATATCATTACGTAAATTGATACATAAATAATTCAAGTCTATTTTTGCCATTAAAACAAGTCACAATGCAATACATTATAAACTAATGTGTGCGAATGAACCTGTGTGACAGCTTAAGAAGTGGTTGCGCGTTCACTGATTTGCATCGCTATCATTGTTATCGAAGTGAAGCAACAAAAGTGGAAAAGAATGCCGACAGATGAGAGTGGAGCTGCTGATAACTCGCAACAAGCAAATCGTGAGACTTACGCTAACCAGTGTTAATCAATGAGTAGAATACTGATTTTAGGGACATCGAGTACTTCGAGCGTGGAATCTTTCGATTCAATGGCTGTAGTAGGAGAACCGTCAGTCTCTTCTCCGTCACTGCAATCATCGTTCGAGAATAATCAGTCAGACGAGTCGAATGCGACCCCAAAGCAAACTGAACGCAATGAAACTCACGAAACGTTTAATGAACTAAAAGCGAAAAAGAACAGAGCTTCAATTACGCAAAAACAGAGACGATTGCAAAACAGTATTGCGAGCATAAAAAAGTCTTTAATTGATTCTCTGCAAACTGAACTGAATAATGAGAGAATTTTGTTGCAAAGTCTGGAAGATAGAGTAAAGCAAATAGAAGCTTTCCTGTCTTCGCTTTGAACGTAGCGCTAATGCAATCTTTAAATGTAATAAATAAAAGTTACACTTTTATGCTTGGTATCATTTTGTTTCTCGAAAAAACAAAGCTTTGCGAAACACTCGCCTACACTTAAGATTTGCGATCTCGTCTAGCTGTAATTGCAAAAGAACAACACAGCGAAACATGGAGACAAATCTGTAGAAAACAAGACAAATAAAGCAACGAGAAATTATTGAAGTATATCAAAGAACGGACACACTAAACGTTGTATTAGAAGTGTTGTGTGTTCGAAAATAAAGAACAGTGAAGTGCTATTGTTTGTATCGAAAACGAAATACAATCTTACAAAAACTCACTTTTTTGATGTGTCAGCTGCAAAAGAAGTGTGACTTTAATTGTCACACTTGAATGCTTTTAAATCAAATTACGTTCTTAGTTTACAGGCAAGTGTAACGATTTCTGACTTAACGTTAATATCTCTGTTAATATCAAAGGCACACATTTTTTTCTCGTAACTCTAATAATCACTATAATTGCTGAAGTAACACTTTACCTCAACGAACGACTTCTGCCTACTAAATTATACATTTTCGCTTCTATTCGATGCTTTTGCTTCTATTTATAAAGTGTTTCGAAATCAAAGTCTGCAATGTTAGTTACAAATTCAATGAATTCAATGCGATTGTTTACTGGACATTCGGCGAACAAATCGATACAAGTAATTATCTTCATTGCATAATCACGTGTTTTCGACATAATTCTGCAATATTTCAGCAGTCTGCAGTTTCTCATTAATACATAATTTTAGATCTTTACTCTTTTCATTTGTCATATTTGAATGCGTATTAGTTTTGGTTAAAGCTGAACGAAGTTAAAGTCTCGTATAATTAACTGTTTCACGTTCGCAGCATATTTATTTCGGCAACATTAATTGAGTGTTTTCGAAATCTATATTCGCAAGTTATTTTTACCCAAAGAAACCAGTCAATTAAAGTGAATTACAGTGCAAAATACCAAGTATGGAAAATTTGTTGTTCGTTTCAATGTCGCTCAAGTTGAATAAAATTTAATTTCATTTTGCGTTACGCAACACAATGAGTGCAAAATGTGCACTTTTTGAACATACAGAACGTAAGTTGAAAGAAACTTTATTGAATTACATTCGCAAAACATAAAAAGGAAATAGAAAGTAACGCAAGAATTTTTCGTCGTTTTTGAAATTGCAAACATTCTTGTGTGCGAAACTCTGCATAACAAAGCGAAACTGCGAAACTGTGAATCCGCTGCTGCTGCGCTTTAAATGAAAAATAATGCATCTTCTTTGGACATCGCGTATCGCAATCGACATATATCAAATTTATTGAACAACGCGTCAAACTATTTTTCATCGATTTTGTTGTCCATGTTGAACGGAACTTGTAAAAGAGAAGCAAATCAATTTGACACTTATTTCTTCTCGAGTATCGCTTTTACGCAATTATTTATCGTCGCAAAACATTTCCAAATGAAACTCTCAATTCGTCTTCGTGAACTTTGCAACATTTTTTTACTTCTTCTGCTTCGCTGCTGCTTATGAAATGCAGTTTTATTTTTTTCGAAACTCAACTATAAATCATTACGCAAGTATTGTGCCGCACTGAACTCAATTAACGAGAGTACAAAATTCTGTCGCGAAAACTTTTTCTACGGCCTTTGTTATTTATAATGAATTAGGCTGAAAATAAAACAAAAAATGTGCGAAAGAATGCGTGTAATTACGTAAAAACGTAGAAAAAGTTTTCAATTACAATTTGCGTTGCATTGAATGTTTGCAAGAAAAAGAAGAATAAAAGTTGTTGCAAAAGTTATTGCGTTCTTGTTTAACAGGCAAACAAAATCAGTGCTGTTTTTCTCTTTCTTCTTTCTTTAATTGAACATTAGTTTAGCGACCATTTCGAACCTTTCAAAACTCGTGTGAAACAAGCACTTTCAAACGAACTGCATTTACTTTCTTACAATTCGTATCGATTTTTTGAAAGCACACAGACACACATCGCTCTTCGATGTGTACTTTAAAAGTGCACTATAATCACGAAAACTGACTTAAAACAGCAGAAATGTCATTCTGCACATTTATTCAAGCATATCTCTTCATTTCACTTTCAAACCTTCACTTTTATTGCAATTCATTAATGATGCAACAGTTACTGCAGTATTGCACCATAGCTGAACATTTAAAATTATGCGCTGTCAAACGAAGACCACTTTTCGCACTTTTCACCAGGGAAAGTAGCAGGTGTCTTTTCTCCAAAAAGAATGCAGCGCATAAATGTTGCAGCGAAACAACAAACTGTAATTTGATTATTCGCAAAGTTCGCATTGAGTGCACAAAATTGTTCCGCAGCCACAAAATCACAGAGAAAGAAACCAAAGGAAAATGTTTACTCCATTAAGTATTTTGCGACCAAATGTCTACGTTCTGCAACAGAAACACAATGTTTTTGAAAAATGGAGATCTTTTGTGTTAAATTACGCAATGAACTGAGAATGGTGATGAAAAAGTACAGTATGCCAACAATGTTGCAAGCAAATGTATCCGTTTCAATGACCATTGCTATTTCCTTTTTGTGGATAAAAGCATCGTATTCTTTTGTGAGGCTAAATACTATTATGATGACATGTCATATTCACGAGATTCACGTTCTAATGTTCGTAGAAAAGTCAATCGCTTACCACTCGTGACTTGACTTATTGTTACACATTCGAAGTGTGAATGTAACTTTAGCTGTCAATAAAGTTCATCGTTGAACTAGATCTTTTCTCCCTCGGTTACACGTCCGGTACCACAATTGTTTTCGTATAATCAAACCTTGACGCTATTTAAATTTAAAACGCAACATTTACAATATTTCATTTAACGCGCTCAATAATTGTAAATAAACGTTAATTGGCAATCGAGACAGTAGTCTCAAGTGTAAGCACAGTTATCTGAGGCGTGATCTCTTTCTACTTGACAAAATGGCAAAACAATTGATATGTCTAAAAGATTTTGAAGTATTCGCGAAATCACACCTTTCGGTCGCGGCGAACGGTTATTACAGCAGTGGTGCAAATTACGAGCAAACTTTGCATGAAAACACATCTGCCTTTTCTCAGCTAAAAATCTGTCCTCAATTTTTGAGAAAAAGTGTTGCCGAAAGATGCATGCAAACAACGTTGTTAGGCTCAAAAGTAAGTATGCCAATCTGCGTGTCACCGACAGCAATGCAACGCATGGCTCATCCTGACGGTGAAATTGCTACTGCCAAAGGTTAGAAGAGTGACATTGAAAATTTTTTACAATAACAATTGAACACTAAAAGCCTGTCAAACTACTAACACAATAATGACACTGAGTACGATCGCGACTTCTTCAATCGAAGAAGTAGCGAATGCTGCTCCCAGTGCTGTCAAGTGGTTCCAACTGTATATTTATAAAGATAGAAAAGTAACTGAACATTTGATACGAAGAGCGGAAAGTAATGGATTCGAAGCACTTGTTCTAACAATTGATTCACCTTTCTTCGGCACTCGTTACGCTGACATTCGCAACAAATTTTGTCTTCCTCCTCATTTAAGAATGGCTAATTTTAACAAAGGTGACCAAGCTTCGGATGCAATAAACGAATCAAAAGATGGATCCTCATTAACTGCTTACGTTAATTCATTGTTTGATGCATCTCTGACATGGAAAGACGTTCAGTGGTTGAAGAAGTTCACAAAATTGAAAGTTATCATTAAAGGCGTGTTGACACCTGAAGATGCACTGAAAGCAGTTGAAGTCGGAGCATCTGCAATTATTGTTTCAAATCACGGTGCTCGACAACTGGACTCAGTGCCTGCAACAGTAATTTGAGATCATTTATTTCGTTTCATTGATTACCTGTAATTCGTTAGATAGCAGTTCTACCTGAAATAGTTTCCGCGGTTGGTAACAAATGTGAAGTCTATATAGACGGTGGAATTCGAAGTGGCACTGATATTTTGAAAGCACTTGCATTAGGAGCTAAAGCAGTGTTCATTGGCAGACCAATTCTATGGGGTCTTTGTTACGATGTATGTTTGTTTTTTGAGCATCATTTTTCACTGTTTACTCGACGTATTTTTAAGGGCGAAGAAGGTGTGAAACAAGTATTAGATATTCTTCGAAAAGAGTTGGATGTCGCAATGGCTCTTTCAGGATGTGCAACACTGGATGACATTAGTGCTCACTTAATTAGACACGAAAGATCATTTTTCTCGAAACTTTAATGTAAATTCTACAGCAAGTACAAAGGAACGTTTGATCTTTGATCACATTAAATCATTGAATTCTTTTATTTTGTTTTTGTGTTACATTTTCTGTTAAAAGCTCTCAATGTTCTTTAAATGTTTTTCCTTTCTTTTCACTCAACTCATTACAAGAATGGAACTTTAATCGGTTCAATCTGGTTCATTGTGGAAATTGTGTTGATTCAACGAAAGTTGTTCTAGAACTTTTAATGTTGAATGTTATTTTTTTGAAAAAATCACGAATTTGCGTCCCTGGAAAATAGAATCTGCAGATGTTCATCACGCTGACAGTTAATGTTCTTTTATGAAAAAGTTGAAAACAAACGTTGGCGTAGGAAAAAGAAGTGATGAAAAGAGACTTTACTATTCGTTGTTTTTAGAGGATCAATGAGGACGAACTTTGCCATTCTCACAAATGAACATTAATCGCGCTGAGAATATCGATTTCTCGTTTACCTTGTTTATTTATTTGCAACTACACATTTGCTGTACATAGCATATTTACATCGAAACCTGAAAAATTAATAACTTTGTTTGCTTCACAAATTTGCTCATTTATTTGCACAGCATTTTCTAATTTAAAGCTAGAGACGAATTAAAATGTTAATGGGTTGAAGTTTCATGATTTCACAAAGCTGTACTAATTAGAGGCTTTCAAAAGTTGAGGTTTCAAATTTCCATTTTTAGCAAATGCATGCATCGTTGCTTCGATTCGCTGAAAGTTTATATTCGATTATTAAAACTATTCAGCCATATTACAGTCAAATTTGAATTCTTAAGCAATTAATTTCTTTAATGTGAACAACTTAAAATAAGTGAAAACATTACGAAAATAGTTTTAAGGAAATAAAAATGATGTGTAATAAAGATGTTGAGGCATGTTATCAAATGCGAAAAGTGAATGTTTCACAAAGAAACGAGATCGAAGATGACAATCAATGGAAAGTATCCATGTTAGATATCAACGCTCGAATCATTTAAACTGTTTTTGATCAATGATTCTGATAGCGAAGTGAGTTGAATAACAAAATGCATGCACTGTTGTATAAGAATAGAATTTCAGACAATACAGACTCTCCTTTTACAGCAATTCTTTTCTCTTTCTTTCCTTTAAACAGTAATCGACTGAAAACTCGATTCTATTGTTCCTAATTCGTTTAATTGTTGAGCAAAGATGGAAAAGAAGTGAACGCAGATTTGTTTCGAATAAAAGTGCAACTATTTTTAGAGCAGATTATAAAAAGAAATGAATGTGTGCATTAAGACGAATCGAAAGCTGTTGGAGAATGTGCGTCGCCCGTTGATAAATGTTAACGCAAGTTGAATACTTGTGTTAACAAAACTGCATGAAACGCAGTTTGATAAATGAGTGTCGCAAGCAAAATACATCGCATACATACATCTCTAATATTATTGAATACTCTTATATTCTTTTTTTGGAAAAGCAACGAAAAACTTTTTTGCCTTCTTAAGTGAAAACAACATCTCGTATTTATTGACCATTAATGTCATTGAGTTTCAGTGACATCTTTTCGTTCGCATTGATTGCAGATCGCGAAGAAAGTGAACAGAAATCATTAAAGTTTGTTTGTAAGAATAAGAAAAGCTGTGAGAGTGAACGAGAGAAACAAATTTTGATTGTCACGAAAAAGCGAAATGATATCGATTTGTTTTGTATGTTTCCCATCCATTTCAGCAACGAAACAAACATTCGCGCACACAAACATTATTGAATGATGCAAGTTATAATAATTTCTCGAATATTGAATCGATTGCTTGCATCGCTGTGCAAATGAAAACACATGAAAAGTGTGTATTTCAAAAATGTGTTTCGCTGCAATGTGTTGCGAACATTTTCCAAAGAAGAATCGAATTTGCATTCATATTGCATCGCTGTCGAAATGTAAGCAAACGAAACGCGTAAACCTCCAAATTTGGACCCTTTTGAGGATTATTTGAAAAGAGACTTTTCTGTTGAAAATTGTCTATAAAAGTTCTTTCATAAATTCGATTGCATCGCAACGAAGTCGGATTACGAACATTCGGCATTCGCGTCGCACAGGTTTAGCAGTAATTTATGCGAACGTTGCGAAAGTAACAATAATTTTGGCACTCGCAGACTTATTCGTGCTTAACTCAATTGCGAATTGTATCACACATCACAACGGTCGCAACACAATATCATTGATCCACTATCTTTTTTATGCTAATTTTAGATCTATTGTCGCGTTGGTTGGTACTTCTTTCGTTGCATTTTACATAGAAAATCTCATTAAAAAATAATTTTCTTCAGTCATGCATACATGACACAAAAGTTGCTCGTCATCAGTTTAAGGCGTTCGAAGAGCTTAATCAACTATGCAGGCGTTTTTGAATGACTCGAATTTCCACTTAAAATGAACAGCGGGAAACTTCCACAAGTCCGGTTGTCCCTCGTGACGCACAGTTTCTCTAAATGGAGAATTTGACCATTGAAATGCTGGCAGTGGGTCATATGTGGGGCCACTAATTGCGTATATTTCGTATTTAGACTGCAACTGCGAATTTGTTATTTTTACATCGATCGAAGACTCGCAAGAGAATCCTATTCCATCGAATGGATAAATACCATGCGGATCGTTGAGATCGCCTCTGGATGCAATTGCAAGGATTGCTGAATACGGAGGCGTGCAATTGCAACGAGAGAATGGGTCACGCTTGAAATCATTGTAACGCATTAGACGCAGCATTGTTTGCAAGTCGCTCACTTGTTTTTCATCCCTTCTGAATATTTTTGCCCGAGCACATTCATCATAACTAAAATATTCGCCAAACTGTTTCGCTTTTTTGTCGTAATTCATTCTTTGGTAAATTGAATGAAAGTACGGAATATTATAGGAAGACCAATAGCCTCGACGCCAAAGCACATCAGTAACATCAGCAGCAACACTGAATCCAGGCGATTGTTCAATTATCCACAAAACATCCTTCGGCGAAAGCGCATTCATTTCACCATTGAATTGCTTGTAATCAACAATCATAAATTGATTGTTGTAGGTTCCGCTGTTGTATTTTCGAAATATTTTCGTCCATTGTTTTCCATTTTTCGCTAATCTGTTTGCAATTAAATTACGAATGAATTCCATCACAATTTCGTTCGCTTTAATTGATTTGTAAAGATCGTAATTGTAATTGGGATTTGTAGTTTCCATAATAACTAAATTACTGGAGAGAATATAGTAATCGTCGACCGAATATATAACTCCAGGATACGATGACATAGACATAGTGTGACCGACGATTCGTTTCGATTTTGGATTTGCTGTTTCGTGATAATGAAACTCATACTTTTTCATTACACGCAACAGAAAGTAGTAAGTCATCCACACGTCGTGAGCGACTAGCAAATCACTGTTATTATGCGTAAGTTTAATTAGAGCGGAACACGGAGAGACGGGTACGACAGACGATCGATGCGTTCTGTTCAACATAATCTCCAGATCCATGAATTCAATCAACAAGTTTAGCCAAAGAACACTCTCTCGCTTCAGCAGCGATTCAATGTCTATTTCAATGGATGTTACTTCGAATTTATTTCCAATTTGCATTCGTTCGACAAATCCGTGTTCGATTCCGTCGTTAATTCCTTGCAACTGAAGTAATACAAGTGCCAATTGATGCCAGTAACCAATTTCTCGACTGTACTTTTCGATATTGTTTTTCGCGAAAAGCAGTGAAATTTTAATGAATTCTCGCAGTCGTTCGCAGTAATCTGTTTCGTTTACGCAATAGTCTGTAAGAGTATTGGAGAAGTGATGTTTAATTAAGTAGTAAGTTAAATTCGCTTCCAAACGACCAGCAAAATACGCTTGCAACGAGTCGTTGAAATTGCAATTCGTTTTCATTTCAAGTTGAGCCCACCTAAAATTAAACATATTCATTTCAACGTTCACTTTAATGTGTTTTCATGTTAATTTTTCACTTAATGTTCTCTAAAGAGGAGTTTCCATTAAAGTTGCTTCTTTGTAATTCACAAAAAATTAATGAATGCAGCAGAATTACTTGAGAGCTGAGAAAGTGAACATTTACAGTAAGATAGAATCTGGTCGATGCTTTGTCCGCGCTAGCATGCTTAGAAATTTAAGCACACTTAAATTGTGATTTACAACGTTTAAATTCACGTCATTGTAATTTGTTTACTTTTTGTTGATAACGAGCTCAGCTAATCATAAACTAACCGAGAAAAGCTTATTAAGACATAAAGCGAACACATTAGGTTTTTTATGTTACGAAATTGCTGTGTTTTTGCGATGAAAAATTAAAAAGTTGAAGGAAAACAAACCCTGTTTTATTGATTTCATTCTTGTAAGCAGCGAATACAACCCAATTTTCGGTCAATTCGTCCGGCGATGAATGCACGCGAAAAGTAGCTTCGTTTGTGTCCACGTCGAAATATAAGGCAAATAAAGAGTCCGTTGAAGCAATAGATACTTGCATCGTAATGCAAGCGAATAATAACAAACAACATGTCTTCATATCTTTGCGGAACGACATTTTGCGAATGTAAAGCAACAGAAATTGCCTTTTCATAAAACTCGCTTCTGTAACTTCCGTTTATGTTTGAAAGCAATATCAAATTTTTTAATGTAAAACGAAATAAACGAATCGTCTTTCAGTTTGACTACACAGCGATCGAACAGACCGCTTATCAAAACTTTGTTAATCACTTTTCTGATGTATTGCAAAATGTTTGCAAACGAAGAGCACAGCAACGTGATTTTGATATGCTGAGTGTCTATAGAAATGTGATTTGAAATCAGCGTTTTTTGATTGTACTTTGAATTGAATTCAAAAATGTAAGCGAAGAATAGCACAGAACTACGAAAAAATCAATGCGTTAATGGTTTGTCGGTTACTGCGTTATACTCTGCAAAATTTCATCGATTTTCTGCTTCACTTGATAAACGATGCTTGCCTTGCTTTAATGTTCAATACTCTCTCAATACTCGCTACTTTCGCAGCGAACAGAAGAGTGAACACAAAATGCGATTCTGGATGCTTATTCGCGACAAACATAACCAGTGTCCGTTTCTGAATAACCTTTCGCTTAGAATTACGAGAAAAACAAAGTTGCGAGCAACTGTTGGCAACTGTTCGCAAATGCTTAGCAAAACGCGATGCATTTCCATTTGTAATCGTTATTCAAATGAAATAAATTTCTTACGACAAAACGAGCAAATTTTCGCTTTCTTTTTTCTCTTCTCTTTACACAACTCAACTTCAATTTTCTCTTCTCCTTAACATTCATTCTTTACACTAAAAAACAAATAAAAACAATTTTCTTCTCTCGTTCTTGTCTTTATTCTAAATTCCGTGAAAAGATGCTTTTCTGAAAGCCTTTATTCACATTTTATTTGCAATTTTCAAGTTTCAAACTGAATTATGTGCACTTTTCGCAATTTTTAATTTTATTTACGCGTCGTTCGGCTGATGTATACCATGCGACGTCCAATAAATCGCAGCGATATTTCATTTAAAATTAGCTGCACGTTCGCTAATCTAATGAAAATAAAAACAGCGACTAAATTGCACAAACTTAAAGAAGCCATTTGAAGTGTACAGAAGGAAACGTCCACAGATCTGGTTGTCCCTCGTGTCTCACAATCTTTTCTAATTTCGACGTTGACCATTGAAACGGAGGCAGGGGATTGTACGTCGGACCGCTGACTGCGATCATCTCGTATTTTTGCATTAACTCAAAGCTCGTCATTTTTACGTCAATCGCGCCTTCGGACGAAAATGCCAATGAATCTATAGGATAAGAGCCGTTTGGATCATTTAAGTCGTTCCTAGCTGCAATAGCCAAATGCGCTGAATATGGAGGAGTGCAGTTACATCGAGAATAAGGATCATTTTTAAAATCATTGTATCTCATAAGTTTGTACAGCGATTTTAAATCAGTCACTTTAGAATGATCTCTTCGGAATATTCTCGCTCTCGCAGTCATATTGTAGCTGTAATAATTTCCGAATTGTTTCACTTTTTCGTCGTACATTTCTCTTTCGAAAATGGACCGAAAGTATGGAACGTTATATGATGCCCAATACTCTTGAGAATACAATACATTCGTTACGTCGGCAGCCTCCGTTTTTCCAGGAGATTGTTCTATTATCCATAAGATATTGTTTTTTGGCGAAACAGAATACGACGCCAGTGAGAACTGCTTGTAATCAACAATCATGAACTGGTTGTTGTACGTTCCGCTGTTGTATTCGCTAAATATGGATGTCCACTGCTTGCCACTTGTCGCCAATCGATTGGCAATCAGTGTACGAATGAATTCGAGTACAATTGAGTCCGGTGTTATTGATTTGTAGAGCTCTTTATTGAAATTCTCAATCGTTGTTTCCAATACGAGTAATTTACTCGACAGAATATACCAGTCGTCGATCGAATAGACAACTCCTGGATAGGAGGACATGGATGTTGTGTGGCCAGGAATGCGTTCAGAATTAGGATCCGCAGTCTTATGAAACTCGAAACCGTATTTCTTGATTACTCTCAACATGTTATTGTATGTGATCCACGAATTGTGAGAGGCTAAGACATCGCTGCCGTTGTTAATTAATTTAATTAACGCCGAACAAGAAGTATTAGGAAAAAGTTTCGATGCAACTGTTCTATTCAGCATTACTTCGAAATCGTTTAATTCTGTAATTAAATTAAGCCACAATACACTTCGAGGCTTTAACAGCGAATCGATGTTAATGTTAATATTCGTCGCACGATACGAGTACTTATTCAGAGAACGGTTTGTTGCCATTATTTGTAAGCCATCATTTAAACCCTGCATCTGTTCTAGTACGAGGCCAACTTGATGCCAGTACGCAGATTGAGATCGATGCTTGTTTACATTTCTTTCCGCAAATTCTAGAAACTTTCTGATGAATGTATTCAGTCGTTTACAGTATTGCTGTTCGTGTTTACAGTAATCAAGTTGCGTATTATTGAAGTGCATTCGTATCAATTGGTGACTGACAAAAGCTTCGAACAGACCTGAGAAATAAGCTTGACTAGTGTCGTTGAATCTTGCGTTCGATTTCATCTCAAGTTTAGCCCAACTGTAATCAAGAAAAGGAATTATTCCGTAGTTTTCTTCGCATTGCTCGGCGATTATAACAGATGAGTTTCTGGTTCAATCCTACTGAGGAACCAATCACTCAAAGGATCACGGTCTTAGTACTTGGAAAAGTGCGCTTCATCGTTGCATGGTATTATTTACGCTGCATTTCGATAACATTCGCATTTTTTTGGTTACACAGCAAAATGAATGCATTGAACGGTGATTGGAGATGGTGCACTTCGCGATAACTCTTATACATTATTTGTATTTGGACAAAAGCTCGCTTTTGCAATCTCGCTTTGAAAGCCTTTTTGAATTTCAAACACGACTCAAACATGTATCAAATATTCAAAGTGAACGATGAATAAAGGTTTCGCTTTAGTTTTGGTTTGAAATTCTAATCCCGAGAATTGCGTTTCAAGTATTCGTTAAATTCGCTTTTTATATTCACATAACTTTCGTTCCGCTTTCATATTGTTAGAACAGCAGAAGCAAGAATAACAAATTAAGAATTCACATTGAAAAACAAAAAACATAATCGCATTCGAATTTCTTTCGAAATCATTCGGCGGCAAATATCGGGTTAAAAGTTCACGAAGTTCACCAAATCCTTTTTTGTTGCTTAATTGTTTATGAGAAACAATTTAGAATGGCAACCGATCGGTTTGTAAACAAGCGAACAATTTCTTTTGTTTTTGTTTGTTTGTTGTGTTTTAAAAAGAATAAAAGGTGAAAACAAAGGATGAGAGTGAAAAAGAAAACATTTCAAATCGGATCAAGAGGATACACAAAAAAACATACCCTGTTTTATTGATTGTATTCGCGTATTCACCGAAAACTATCCAATCTCGTGATAAACGATCAATCGAAGACTGCTCATTAAACAACACTTCATTCGTTTCCTCATTGAAACGCAACTCAAACAAAGTTGCATTGAAAGCACTCGCTCGCAAAAATGCACAGATCCCAAATGTACAGCAAAATACAATTACTTTATTAACAATTGTCGAGCGCATTTCTTATAAGTCTCAATAGAAATGAATGAACAAATATAAGTTCGCAAAAAACTGGCAAGTTACGGACTGCAAAGTTGAGATACGTTTGTCTTTCGTTGCTGTGTGACTTAAATTATCATTGATTTTGTTTGTCTCGAAATTGCATTCGAAAAACAGAATCAAGTTTGCACTCTAATCATAAACGTTATCAAATGATGGAAAATATTTATTGTGCAAAAGGTAAGCAACAATTTCCTGCGATATATAGATACCATTGTGATGTATATAGAGATGAAAAGGTTCGCATCACTTGAGCTCGAATCCTGTTGATTGCTCTTCACTGCGATCTCATCACTTATTGCAGCGCTTCACCTCTTTCTGCTGCTTTTTCACGCTTTCAATGCAAACGAAAATCTATGGAAATGAATCCCCATTTAAGAACTATCTTATTTCCAGCAATTATTGTGATTGAATTTTCTCAAAGTCTCAAAGTTTAATGGCTTTCATTTCAATGCAATCGAGCGAATGAAAACTGAAATTTGATTTTCACGTTTTGTTAAATTTCAGACGATAAACTTTTTTCATTAAAAATCGATATAAGCCGAAAGTAAAAATTTGTTCTCAGATACACTTTTTTGTTCAATAAACGTCACAAAAATGTGACATTAAATGGCTGCTGTATTTAGAGTACAACGCAGTGTTTCCATTGCAAACAAAAATACTAAACTGTGAATTAAGCGAAAACGAGAAACTTCATTTGAATAATAGTTGTTCGAAATATTTCAATTATTCACGTCTGCTTTTGTCTATTTTTAATAATGGAATTTATAATGAAAAAATGTTTTGTTTCAAATTCGATGAATATTTACATTCGAAATGAAAACATTTGATAATGATTAAAATAAAAATTATTCACTCCTTTGTGTCTCCACAACGCTTCGAGTGATTTTGTTTTTGTTCAACAAAACTTTTCATCGAATATATTATAAAATACTTTTTGAAAAACAATTACTTCACGTTTCGCTTGCAATGTTGACATTGAATGAAGTAAGAAGAAATTTTTTCTATTAAAATATATTATTGAAATTTCAAAAAAGTTGAAATATACATTTGTTTGCGTTTAATTTTAAAATCAATGTTTTTTGTTTCCGCAAAATTTGGAATGTTCAAAATTGAATTCGCAAAATTGAGAAAATTTTTTGTTATTCGCTCGCAATCATTTATTTGCGTGAGAAATGCGAAATTTGAATGCAACGACTCGTGTTTACTCAACAATCAACACTTGCAGCACTCAATTTAGAAACGATTGAATTCGCTGTGAAAACAAAGTTTTCATCTCACATTGTTTGTAGACTTTAAAAAAGGGTTGCGAAAAATTGAAAAGCTATGATAATTGGTAGTTGAATGAAAAAGCAGAGGCGAATTTGGTAGTTTCGCAATTTGTGCTCATTTTTCGAGTCGCAGTGAAGTGAACTTTTAGAACTGAGAGTCGAAGAGGCTGAAGAATCGACGCAAACATGCATCCGCACTTTTCGGTTGCTGCGTATTCGGTTCGCGTCTCATTGATTCAACTGCAATTCAGCTGATGAACAATGCGATCCAGAATATCTCATGTAATTAGTGTTTGTTTTCAAAGTAAATATTTTATTTATAAAGTTTCGTGAAATACAATATTGCGCGTAAAAACAGTCGTCTACAATGTTTTCGTGTGGGGCAACCAAAAACAGTGGCTCTATTTTGAATTTTGACATTTATTTTGTGCAGAATAATGTGTTAAGAAGTGACCCTATTTATCGTCCGGGTGATTTCGTCGAAGGATATTGTGTTGTCAATTGCAAGGGAAGGATGAAGATCGACGCGATTGAAGCTAAGATGTTCGGAAGGGCGAAAGTGTTTACAAACGAATACAAAGAGTATCAAACTCAAGATTTGGTTTATATCGCAGAAGAGCAGGTTATCTACGAGCCAAGTAAGTATTACAAAAGATTAGTAGTCTTTTAGAACGCGGTTTGTACTCAGATATGGAAGGCGAACAGGGAATGCTGAAAGACGGATACCACAAATTCAAATTCTCGTTTAAACTCCCGGAAGAGTATGTCATCGAATTCAAAATTGATCGCCTTTAATCCGATAATTGCATTCTGTTGCATTTCGCAGTATTCCATCGACATTCATTCATTACAACGGTCACGTTAAGTATTCGGTTAAAGCAGTAATTGTTAAACCGATAATCAATCAGCACGTCGAACGTTTTTTCACTGTTTACGCTCCTCTCAGCACTGCGGACCGCGAACCCAGTGGGGTACGTTCTCAATTTATCAAATACAGTATCCATACATGTTTATGTATACTTACTTACTCCTCTTGTTTCACCCTTTAATGTCTATACTTTCACTCAATTTATTCTGTGAGTTGTAAACGCATTCATGTTCATTGAATGTTGTATCCTTCGCATCCTGTGTATCCTTCTAATGTTACTTTTATTGTTTGCTTGCACACAAAACAGAAACATTTTGCATCGTTTTGCATATATTTTAATCCATTCCATTTTTAGAAAGCACTTTTCGTATTCACTTTCATTATCAATTATATTTCATAAAAAACTTTTTTGCTTTTCTTTGTGCCGACTTTTGTTACGTTCATTCGTTTGAATAAATTACATTTTTTGTTGCTCTGATTAAAAACAACGAGTATTACATCGTTTATTGTTCTTTATGTTGCTACGACAAATGAGCAGCGCGCGTAACACTAAACGATTTGCCAATTCTCTTAAAATTCAAATGCAAAGTGTTGTAATTTATCAACGAGAAAATACACGCGAATTAAAGAAAGCATAAGAATTGCTTGACTCAAGCTTCTTATACGCGAATGAAATATTCTTAGAGAAATGAGTTCGAGACGAGTTGCGAATAAAAGGCACAAAGTTTCTTTACTTTTATGGAATCGACTGCATTTTATGTTTCGCTGCAGTTTCTTGATAGAAAAAAGTGAAATAAATGGCGACTAATATGTAACTGTGAGTCAAGTTATGTCTACATTTTGCGTTCTTGTAAAATGAATTGAATTAAAAGCAGTCGTAAAAAGCAGCCGAGATTTATTGAAGAGTAAAACGCATATCAGAAGTGATGCACAAAAAGGGTGCAATTCATTCAGTTTAATCGACACTTTCGTTACGCAACGCGAACATCGAAGGCAAACATTGTTATGAATTTAATGCAAAAAAGCAAAAACATTTTCTTAGTTTATAACTTCAAAATATCGACTTTTCTTTGAAAGATGCTTTTTTATCAAAACGTTGACATTTACAGACACCATTCGCGAAAAAAATCGAAGCACTGAATTTCAGCTCGTTTTGTTACTGGCTTCGTTGTTTTCCGAACGGAACCGTTGCGATTGAAGCTCAAACAGATAAATACATGTACATTATCGGTAAACGAAATGCAGTGTTCGTAGTGTGATACTAATTGTAACACTGAAATGATTCTAGGCGAAGTGATCACAGTGAACTGTGTATTCAAAAACTATACTCCAACAATAATCGAACCTGAAGTGAAGCTGCAACAAACCATTAAATTCACCGCAAACGGATTCGAGAAAACAAAAGAAGTCGAAGTTTCGTACGATTTTATCGTTCCGACGTTGGAACCGAATTCGACACGAAACTTCATCTCAAAAATCGATATTCCAAAATACGTGGACGACATTCCAGTATCGGCCACATTTACCAATTGTCAATTAATAAACGTCACGTATTGTGTGGTTGTCGCTTTACGCAAAGCTAGATTACGCATACCTGTCGTTCTTGAGAACAGCATCTTCGGAAACACTTAATGTGTCTCGAAATGTGTTTGTGTTAACGATTCTATATTCGTCTCGATTGCGAATGAAGACGAAGACATTTCTGGCTTCGCTGTGGTCATTGGCTAATGAATGCTCGTCTCTGTTAATACAGTTGTTGCTTTAAATGACACTGAAACGACCAAAAATGGCAAAAACGATTTTCTAGTAGTTTTATTTTGCAATACTGTTGAAAGATACACACAATTTATTGTTGAATGTAATTACGGATATATATTTGTTAGCGGCTTAACATCTAAAGTGACAATTTGTTAGCCAACCGAAAAGAAAAGTGTATATTTCTTAATAAAAATATCGTTTATGTTGGCGGAATGACGGACTTTAGTTCTCATTACTTTAGATAAATTGTGGCATTGCGATTATTCGCAGCATTATTATATCATTAAACGAAAGAACGGCAATTAGCTTCTTGTGGCAAACAATCAGTAAGTACGACTCGTTTCGCAGGCAAATGTGAACGACATCATTTCAACGAATTCTCGTTGCTTTTCTCGTACGAATTATGCAATTAAAGTGTAATCGAAAGAAATGCCGAATTACACACATTTCCTCGGAGCGAACCAAACGAAGCGTTACTGTCGAGATCACAGTTATTTCTCAACTTCTTCTTCTTCTTCTTCCTTCGCTCACTTTTCGCAACAAAAAATTAATAAACTGTTTCTCACTGTTCGCGAATTCGCATCGCTTATTTCGCAGAGAAGATTTATTTATTTCACTACTTTTTATCAGAGTTTTGCGTATACAACGAAAAAAGATCGGCAGACGCATCGCATCATTGCAGCTGGTCGCCAAACACGCGAAACTTTTTCTTTTCGAATGTCTGCCATCCATTCAATAGTCGCACTTTGCGATCGTGTCCTTTGCATACACAGATACGTAAATAGAACATATTTTCTGAGAACGATGATGCTGCACAACGAATTTATTTCTGTTTTTTTATCAAACAACAGAATCAAGTGGTCACTTGTCGTGTGACCAATTTTATGGTCCAAAAAATACTCAATTTCCATTTTGTTATGTTATACATTTTTCTCCTTCTGTGACACATGTCAAACACATATTCAAACACAAAATGCAACACTCGAACTACGTCCGCACGATGGTTTCATAATGGCAAAACTAAAATCGAATCGCGTTGGGTATTGAACCGTTTATTTACTCACCATGTTTCTCTTTGAACAGCGACTGTAAAAATAAATTAAAAATCAGTATGTTCTGTTTGTTTGAATAGTGGGAAGTAAACATGGCTGACATTTTAATTTGAAATTAAAGTGTGTAAAGAATGAAGTGTCAAACTTTTTAATATCAACTGTCACTGTTTTCACTGCAATTCGACGTTGTTTCATTTATCTTCATTTTCGCTTCACTATTCTGGGCGAGTTTCAAATTCAGTTTCCAATTCTTGTTTTTAAAAAAAACTGTTCGTGAATATTTAATTCTTTTGCAACTTTCTTATGCATCAAAAAGAAATCAATTTTTTGCATCTCACAACAACTTCAACTGAAATGCATAAACCATGAATTTTTGGTTATTTCAACATGATTGCGTTTCACGAACATTTCAAACGATAAATGTATTCTTTTTAGAAGCTTCGTAAATGGACTCGAACAATTCAAAGTATCTCTTTGTTTGGCACGGATTTAATACTGAATCGTTCTGCTTTCTGTGCTCTTCTAAAAACCGCTGTCAACGCAATGTGCAAAAGCATCGTTTCGGAAACAGAATTCTAGATTCACTTTCACGACAAGTTTCATACTTACAATTGTTAATACTAATTTTTTGTGGAAACTACGAATTTCGCTTTTTGCAGCAAACTACTACAATATACGCTATGCTATGCTCTGCTGTTTTTGAAGCGTTTGACATTTGCGGACATAAAAAAGATGCAAGAAATAGTCTGCGAGCACTTTTCGTCACACTTCTTTCATAATTCATTTTTAGCGTGAAAACAGCGAACTTGAAAGGAATGCCTTTTCGATTCGCACTTTAAGCGCAAACATCGCTCTTCGAGAATAAAAACTTCAAATTCTATTTTCAGTGAAAACGACAACGAAACGATGCAATGAATAGATATGACTCGGAGGCTTATGTGTATAACAAACGTGTAAAAAATTCAATAAAATTGACCTAATTCTCAGTTCGCATAATTGCATAAAAAGCATAAGACAAATGTTTGCGAAACAGTATCCGATTATAATTGCGCATTGATCGCCGCGAACGCAGACGGTGCACTTAATTTGCTTCTCGGAAACGAAGAATAAAAATTAATACGAAACGATGGATAAGATGGATGCCGAGTGAAGTATTCTTATCGAAGTGCGAAAACATAACTCATCGTTAATAGAACTTTGATTTTGCTCTTAAAGTGAACGTCGCACGCTAAAGATCAGAGGTGACAAATATTGAACTCAATTAATATATTTACCATTTATATTCTTCAACAATCATTTCAATACAATAAAAAACATCACTTTTAACCCATTTTAAGAAACATAATAAATGTGAAAAATGACGATTATAGAGCTTGTATTATTCAACTGTAAAAACAAACCAGATTTTCAGTCGGCAAATAATCTAATCAAAAAACTGTTACAAAAATAGTTTCTGAATAGATTGCAAAAGTAATCAAAATATTTCGCTCAAGCATGATTACATGTAAAGACCTCCAGAAACTTGCAAAGTAGTGCCAGTAATATATGAGCTTTTGCTAGAGGCAAGAAAAACAATTGCTTCAGCAACTTCCTCAGGTTTACCTAGTCTTCCGATTGGAGTCATTTTTAACAACATTTTCATCACTTTTTCGGGAACAGTCAAAACAATTGGTGTCTTGATAAAACCAGGCATAACAGCGTTACATCGAATGTTGTGAATCGCCATTTCCTTAGCTACAGTTCGAGTAAACGCTTCCACAGCAGCTTTCGAAGCAGAATAATTACACTGTCCGAGGTTTCCAATTTTTCCTGAAATACTCGAAACGTGAACAATTGAGCCTTCGTTAACGTTGTGTTCGACCATATATTTATATGCAATCTGTGAATGAATAGTTTACTGATGAATGGAGATCACACAAAACATACTTTTGTCGTTAGAAACGTTCCTTTCAGATTCACATCAATTACTTTATCAAAGTCATCTTCGCTCATTTCGGACATAAAAGCATCTCTTGTAATCCCGGCACAGTTTACTAAAATACTGGGCGCGGTTTTATAATTGCTGACCACTGAATAAAATGCCTCTTCAACCGATGAACTATTACTGACGTCCATTTGAACGCTGGAGTGTCTCAGGTCCGCAGCGGCGAGCGATTCACAGGTCTGCCTCGCAGACGCTTCAGATATATCGGCGACAGCGACATTAACTTTTTCTTTTGACAGCAACTCACAAACTGCCCGACCGATACCAGAACCTCCTCCTGTAACTACTGCGACCCTTCCGGGTGCAAATGAAGATAAACGACGTGTGATCACAGCTGACAACACACCGTAATTCATTTTGCAAATTCAGTGGACAGAATAAGGTTGTCAACGACAACAGTAAACTCAGTTCGGGCAAGCGCACACAGAGTTCAATTTTTGCATCAAAAAAGTTTTTACAGTCGAAACTCTGGATTAAGGGTACTAGTGTTTACCTTCAAGTTTTTTGCTTTGAGAGGCTTCCTTAATCGAATATGGCACTAAATATGCCTAAAATAGTCCCGAAGTGATAGTTCTGTGACCTCTGCTTACGTTTCTGTTCGAAGATTTCTTAAGTTTCGATTTTGTTAAAACGTGTGCATTTCTTATTCAACGAAATACGTTGAAAAGATCTAATTGTTCTTTGGTAAAGTGACGGAAAATGTAAGTGACGATTTTGATTTCCTTAGTGTACAAATGCAATCGGAAAACAAAGTGAAGTACAAGCGGCAAGCGAAAACTTGATGTATTAGAGTTGTGACGTAGAACAAGTTTAGTCGAGATCAGTCTACCTCGCAAATTCAAAGCTTATTATGTCATTATGCTTCATCCTAATGCATTGGAGTTTTAAAACTGTTTAATTCACATAGAACTAATTAAATCGGTTAAAAATCGGTAATTATTTACCGCAAACATTTGTGCTTCATTCCATAGGTAAAAGACGAGTCAGTGTAACCTTAATTTAGACTCTTTTTGTACGGCGTCTGTGTGTTTATATGTAAATGACGACGGAATTAGTATTCGCTGTTTTCATCAGATGTCAACAACGACATGATGCTACAGTAAAACCTGTAAATCAAGGACACCTTTCGGCGGGAAATTTTGTCCTTATTTTAGAGTTGTCCCTAGTTCGCAGGCTTTTTT
>NCKV01000242.1:0-21837 GCA_003675905.2 Leptotrombidium deliense
TAGTCATTACTACGAAAATTAGATATTCACTACAATTTTGAGCGAATGTGTACTTCGTGTTCAATTTATGCGCGTTTCGACAATATTGTGATTGAGTACTCGAATGCTAACGTTTCTATTATCTTCGTATGCAATTGAAACTTTGAAATAAGATCTTTTAATGTGCGTATGATGTCTGCAAGTAATATAATGTAGTGTATTTGTGTGTGCATCGAAGGGTTGTGTTTGTTTGTGTTTGCTGAACATGAAATGTACGTAATATGCATTGAATGTGTACACAGAGAGCATGTTATATATTGGTTATAACGTTCGCCCTGTTATTATCGGTAAGTAAACTTTGAACGGACAATAGAGACAAGAGAGAACTTTTTCGCTGGCGTTTTCGGCGAACAATGGCCGTATTGCGTATATTCGTCGTGATATTTGCAACAAACAGTTTTCTTTTGGGTGTTGCGTTTTGTGCGATCCATTGTTATTCGCTTTCAATGTATCGTTTTCGTTTATATTAACGTTATTATTTATTTCCATTTCTGAGTTAAAATTTATAAACGTAATCACAAGCGAGCCTTTCTTGCCTTTCTGCGTTTTTTACACTTGCAGACAAACACAGCGCTCTTCGCTTAATTCAGTACATCCTTTAAACAGCTAATAAATATTCACTGAAAAAATATACTGCAAAATTTAAGCAAAAATATTATAGAAACGCAGTTTTCACTAAAAAAGTAATCACGAATCAAAAATTAAAGACGAAACCAGTCTTTGAATTATAAAAAAACAACAACACACAAATGCGGTATGTTTTCTGATGTATAAATTATTATTAAACATAAATATTATATAAAAATAATGGACAATAATTTCTTGTAAAAGCGTTTCTTTAAAATTAAATTCAAATTTATAGTAAATAACTTTTTCCACTTCTTTTATACTATTTTTATAGCCTTTTGTTGCAAACGCGCATTCAAGTGCACTTTAAATTCAATTTTCGAAACAATTCACCATATTCATCCTGCAATTTGTGCAATATATTGTAAACACAGTTTATTGTTAATCACTCACTGCGGTAAACTTGTGATAAATATCACATATTCAACAATGGAAATATAATTAGTACAAAGCTCATTACCGATCAACTGGAATAAATCAAGCATTGAATGAGAATCTAAAAAATGCACAATATGGACAAAAAGTTGTAATCGAAAGCTCAAAAGGCTCTCGATTCGAAGTTGTGATCAATTTTAAAAGTGATAATCGCAATGTTGGTCACTGTTTATGAACGTCGAGCACATGGATTCATTTCGCGAATCGTGAGTAAACAAGCAATTAAATTGATTTATAACGCAATTACTCGATTGATTTCATCGATTCTCATTCTCGTTCAAAGAGCAGCGCAACAAAAACGCGTCGAACATATTTTTGTCGCCCTCGAATAATCGCCGTTCAAATGCTCGACTGGATTCTTAAATTTCAGACATCGATTAGTAAAGATTAAAAAACGCAAAAACACATTTGAAATTAGAAAAGCAACGTAATTCGAGAGCTTGTGTGTGATGTGCGTGTGTGTTGTTCAGCTTTACGCAAAAGTCGACGTTGGTTCGCACATTTTTATTCCTCTTTTTTGCACCCATTTCGAGAGCCGCTTTCGAAACGAATTAATGATTAATCAGCTTTAAAATGTATTTCAAAATTAATCTCTGAAAAAAGCAATAACAATATTGATACGCCGGAGGTTTGCTAACCCCGAACTAGTTGCAGCACTCGTGAGTCGTTGGTTCGCAAGCCATCAATAATTGAATGCCAGAAACTGTGAACAACGACTTAGAACATATTCAATGCTAAGACGAGTAGTAAATTAAATCCATCTGAACACTCCCAAAATGGATAGAAATGCTTGCACATGCATCTCGCAAAGCTGACATTTTGTTTGCGTTCATCACTTTTTATTAGTTCAAATAAATGTTTATTCCTGATTTACAAAACTTTTAGACGTCATTTCTACTTAACGATTATTTAATAATATTGTTAATTGATTTCAATTTTCATTATATAAATGAAATTAACTTAACTTACATAACAATAAAAATAGTGTTTTTTGAAGCAACGAATATGATTATTGAAATACAGTAGAACCTCTAAATAAGGAGCCTTAAATTGAGGAGAACTCTAAATTAAGGACATAGTTCTTCCACCCTCTGTGATTGAAGACAATGTTAAAAAACCTGTGAACTAGGGAAAATAAGGACAAAATTTTTCGCCGAATGGTGTTCTCAATTCACAGGTTTTAATGCACCACTTGAAACTATGTGTTTTTAATAAAAGTTATATTGTTGTGAATCGGTTATGCTTTTAAAAAACCAATAATTTGTGGGTTTAAAAAAATATGAAAGCAAAGGAAAGAAACAAGTGAAAACATTTCAACTAAACTACAAGCAGAATTATAAAAAGAATATTGAAAGCTTTCTTAACGATGGATTTTCAAAGTAATAAAACATTTTTACATCAAGTTGTCATCGCAATAGAAGTCACTTTATGAGAAGACACTTTTGAAACGAAATAAGATGCTTTGATGTACACTTCCGCTCAATTTATAGACAACAGCTTATTCTCATCACAATTACTCAATTGGACTAATTAATATGGATTAGGATAACAATTTTGATCATACTTTTCTTAATGAAATTGTTTTTGTAATTGTGACTATGAACTGTAATTAAAAATTAAATATTTGCATTATTTGTAGTTAATTTTCACAATAAGTGTTACCATTTGAATAAATAAAAGTTTTTTAAACGTGAAAATGTGATTGTTACTGTTGCGAAACAACATTCGCTTTGATACGTTCATTAAAGAGTTTGTTCTCTAGAAAAGCGAAAGAAATAACAAAATTCGACAAAAATTATTTTCCGTAATGTTAAAAGATGAAATAATGGCGTTGAAAAGTAATTACGCATCATTGTGAAAATCCTTGACTCGCATGCATTGTACAACGTAATCTCTACAAATACACGAAATGTGTGTTAATCCTTATGAACGCAAGTAAGAAACTAATATGATAATAATAAAACAGCAATAACCTTTCAGTAAAGACAACGACGGTTTCGAAAACATAATTTGCGCTTTTCACAAAAAGCAAAGTAACGAAATGAGTTGTAACAAATTCACTTTTTATTCTCAAAGTTCGTTTAGTTTTTTCGCATTGTTCTAACAAACAAGTTTTTCGAACATAGGAAGCAAAACAATCGCAAGCAAACAAAAATAAAGTTTGAATTGACTTTCGTAAAACTTGACGTTTGATTTACTTTTACGAAGTCAATCAAAGAAATGCTGCAAAATGTTAGTGATTATTATATTTCAACAGCTGTTCAAATTTCTTGTTTCACTGCTTCACAGTTACATACAATGAATGACTACATTTTTCAACGATCATTTGCGATAGGTGAGCCGATGTTTCGCAATAAAAATTTCGAATTGTAATATTTCTTGTTTTCGTAGCAATTGCAAATGTTTGAAACAAGGATTGTCGAGATGAGAGCGAGATTATAACAGTACATCAGTGTGTTCATTGAGGCAGCTGCTAATTTCTTGAAAAAAGCATTGAAAATAATAGTACATAATTTTGTGTTCATAAAACTTTGCTCGCGTTGCGCACTGATTAGAAGATTACTTCTAAAATTACGTTTTTCGAAATTCAATTAAAAGCACATCAGTTTTTCATTTCAACAACGGTTTTTAGCAGTGATTTTGATTGACGTAAACAAATGAATAGTGTTCAGTTTCGTAATCAAAATATCGAATATCAAACAGAATGTCGCAGTCATTCGACGACTGAGATTCATTTATGCAATTTCGCTTTAATTGACAACGCGAAAACAACTCTTATTTAACTGATTTGTGTAAATATTACAAATGTGTGAACAATTCGCGTTCATGATTCATGAGCAACAGTGAAAAGAGTGCATCACGAATGATTGCAAAACAGTAATGTTTACAATGTAACCAATTAACGTTTGAATTAATGGAAATCACAATTGCAATTGCAATTGCTTTGTCGTCAATTGCATTGCGTTGACAAACGAGAATCCAAATGTGTACCAAAATTTAGGTCAATTAAATTAAATTAAATTAAATTAAATTCGATTTAACAATTACGTATTAGTTAAGTGAATGTTTTCGGTTTTGATTTCACTTACAATCTTTTGATTACATTTTGCAAATATTTAACTTTTGTATTCAAAGATACGTTTAAATGAAATTATAATAAAAAGCGAAATAAAAAAACAGAGAATATGTAATGTGGCACATGTGACACTTTTAAATTGGCGAAAAAGAAGCAAATTTTTAATAATAAAAGATGAAGATGAATGCGGAGCGTAAATTAGTCGCTATTAAAATGGAAACGAAATGCGAAGAAAAGGCACGCAAATTAAGAATTAAGTTGTAATTTAGAAATACGCGAATTACAATTAAACAACGAGTAATAATCACTTGAGCAAATAGATTTGCGAAATTCGTTGAAATTCAGTCGATCGATGAAGCGAGATGAATTTGACAAATATGTGTATTCAGAAGAATAGTGAAATCTCGCACAAATCACAACCATTACAGCAGCACTTAAATCAATCTTAATTAACTTGCATCCATTTAATAAGATATAGAGAAAAGAGGCGAAACATTTACAATATACATTTATCAAATTAATATTTTATATTTAATAATAATAATTATAATTATTTTGGTTCACGTTTTCAAAGCAGCGTTGAAGTAGAGGCGAACAGAAGAATCGAATCGGTGTACGAAACGCTCTGCAAACCAGAACTGGTATGAAAATTGTTCAAGAAAAACGGTCTCTTTATATATACACACACGCTCACCAAAAACTGAAATTGAATAAAAGTTGTGTATGTGTGTATATATAAAATAGCTTAATTATCAGTGTGTATTGCGATGCGTTCTTTTATTATGTTTTTGTGTATGTTCAAAAAAGTTTTCTTTTACTCATGTATTACGACCGTTTCCAGAGACATTGTACACAATAGTCCATACACTGCATATACAATACGCGCACAACATACACTTTCTATTTACAATATTGTGTCAATTCTATTCGCTTCTCTCAACTATTTCACACAATATAAAAGCGACACTGGATTTAGTCTCGTCAATTGTGCTGTCGACACTGTGAATCGTCGTCGTCCTCATTGAACACTTTCAAATCGCTGTTGACTTCGCTTTTTATTTTGCAGTCTCTTTTTACGTGTCCCAAATAAAGTATTTTGTTTGAGCATAAGTATGCATTCACTATTCGATTCATTTATTCTCTTATTTGAATAACAACGCTTTAGGACACAATTGTAAAACAATATGCATTCGAAAGTCGAATAACAGTACATTTAATTCTGCATTCTCAGTTTTGTCGACGCAATAATTTTACATTAATCAATTCAGTGGTCAACGCTTACGATTCTTTCTCATTATTATATAATGATTACGTTGTTAACATGTGAACATTTTAAGAAACAAAGTTGCGTTAATTATCTCAAAATAAACAAACATTTTTACTCGTTTGTTGTCAAAGTGAAAATGTGATACTTAGAAAGTTATCATTTCTTGTGTGATGAGAAGGGAAACTTTTCTCTCTGTGTACCATTCTTTTTGTTACCTGAATAAGGTCTGCAAATACACACGCTGCTAAAATATACAGAATGCGTTTTATGTTCATTGCAGGCGTTGTGAAGGAAACAAGGAAATAGAAGGTAAGAACCAGGAGCACACATATGTCAAGTTTTCGCCGTGCTTCAGGTAAACATGGTCGTTCTGTTAGCTTTGCACCATTTGCGTGCAACACACTACAAATGAATCTATACTTACTCAACGATAGCATGCTGCACTAAAGAACATAGTACACATTGTGTGTGTATATGTGTGTATCTATTATTTTTCAAGTCTCGATTTACGAAATAAGTAAACATCGCGAAAACTGTGCGATCGTTATTATATAATCTTAATGACAATAAAACGTAATGTTTTTTACATCCATTTTGTCGACAAAAAATGAGTTACTGTTTTTTTCTCATTAACTTTGTTTGTTGACAATTGAATAGAAGATTGACTTTTAATGAACGGCCAATTCAGTGTGTTGCCTTCTGAACACTGGCAGTGAACCAATTTCGAAAACCATAGCCAGTGTTGCGCGCCTGTTTTTATGCTAAAAATGAAATTTTTCACGAATCATTAAATGCGAAGGCATATGTTATAGTGTATACAGTAAGTTGGCCTGTTCACTGTGTACAGCGTTCGATTCATTTTCTGTTCGTTTTTATATGCCTTTTATAATAGTGCCGAGCACTGCGAGTAGCTGCCTGCGAATCGCAAATGTACATATACATGTACAGCCGAGAGAGGAGTAGACACACAACAGTTTCATATTGAGTGCACATCGCATCGTCGGAGAATGTTCGACTCGAAATCACACTTTTAGTAATGGATTATGTAAGTCTTCGAGTAGAAAGTATCCGGATATCCGACATACACACACAACGGCAATATGTATGATGTATAGATTTTCATGTCGACGACATGCAACCGGCCTTACACATTCGCCACTCTGTACGCTTTTAATTCGAGGGCAGCGCTGTTCTTCTCCATTTCTCTCCTCTTTTCGTTTTGCATTCACTTAAAAGCGAACGAACGCATTTCGAAGCGATATTTTCGTGTGCTTATTATAAAAAATATAAGAGAGAGAATTGCGGAGCAAAGCAAAGAAACAACATCGGAACTCGGAGAACAGTTGAATGCCGGAGCTTGAGCTAAGTAATAGCGGGGAAAAGTGTCGTCTCTCCTCTTTTGAATAAATAGGCAGAATTCATATTTAAATGAGTTTCAGTGCAGGAGAGATGAAAATAGGAAACTATTCATGCACAAGAAACTCGTGGGAAACTTGGCATTATTCTATGTGAACGTTGAATGTATAGACGTTCGCGCGAATGCATGTGTTATAGCTGCTCATCATCACTGCATTGGCACTGCATTCTTGTGTATACACACTGTTCATATTCTCATATACTGCATTCACATTATTAATTTGATGCATTCGAAGCCGCAAATCGTTATGAAACGAAACGATCTGTTTGCTACTCTCAACAGATTGTCGTCTAATTTAAAGGCTAATTTCTCGCATCAATGACATTGACCACTTTCAAAGGATGTGTGTGTGTATGTGTGCCATTCTGTTGATTGTCACTGGAATACATATAGAAACATAGAACGCGTGCAGCAGCACATCTCTGCACTTCTCAATTGATTACTGATCTCTTTTAATAAGACTGAAACACGAGATTCGCTTTTCGAAAGATGCAATCTGCCGTTCGGTGCAACTGCGAATCAGTTGATTGAGTGTCGCATACATTCGATGCTGCTGCACATTTTCGGCGAAGAATACCGAATATTCGTAGACTTCGCATCGCAGCACTGAATAACAAAAGGAAGCGGCGGCAGCTGCGGTCGCATTTAATTCACAATTCAACGACGCTTTCAGTGTGCATTTCGTGCAACTGTTTCCTGCCTTAGCGAACATCTTTTGCTCAAACTTTAATCAAAATTCCAACTTTTGCTTCATCCTTATTCTTTGCAAATTTTAATTCACCGATTCAACCGCAATAAACCAACATGCAACTCATGCACACTGAAGCAGTGCATTATTATTAATTCGCAAAACAATGTGTATGCGCGTTTTAACTCGAATTCGAGTAATTAAAATGTTAAACAGAATTCAATTAATAGACAATTGAAAAGTTGACGAATGACGCAACGAGAAAAGTGTCGTTACTGTTGGCTAATACTTTATTAGTATACGATTTGAACACTCGATTTGTTCTCATTTCAAACAATGCAATCAATGAAAGTGAAGAGTAAGAGTTTGTTGCAGTGTTCGCGAGTTTGAAAATAATTTCTCAAAAAAATTGTTCAGAGACTCAAAGATTGCTGCTATTTCTTGCGACGTGTATTAAGTGGACCACGAAAAGTGTCTTTATTTACGATCGACGCTGAAACGCAATGAAACTGGGGCCTCGGTTTTGAAAGTGAAAAATGATGGCCTTCTTTAACAAAAGTTCTTTTTTTGATAAATTATATCGAAGAAAAGCGAGTTAATTCAAGACAACACGAAAGTGCACTAAAAAATGTTCATTCAATGGCCGTCGCCTTTTTGTGTCTCGAACTGAAATTTTTTATATTCTTTCATTGCTTTTAAAAAATGGTCGCTGAGACTTTTAAATAATCAAAATCTATATTATGCTCGAAGAATGAGATTCGCCGAGCAAACGAGTGCGCTTCAATTTAAATATTGAGAAATTTCAAGTGACTGTTTGTTGTTCGGCTGAACATTTTGCCGACGATTTGCTTTCAAACTTTGCGACACTTAAAAATCGATATTGAAATATAGTGAATATAAAAAAGTTTTCTCCACAAAAATATTGCTTTTAAATGATATTCGAAACTTTGTCAAGTAAAATGTAACTGCAGCAAAAGCAGCAAAAAAACTATTTTTGCAAATAGAGTAACAAATTACTAAATTTCGCCGACATTCGAAATTGACGTGTCTTGTTGTCTGTGTTTTGTGTATTTTTATAAACAGATATGCACATAAATAGTAGTGTAATTATTTAGTAGCGAATGAGCGACGAACACAGGATGAGAAGCGAACATTTTCCGCTCAGTTCACATTGAGCCATTGAAGAATCACTTCGAAGGGTGCACTTCAATTCATTTCAATTCCGCGACGGCTTTCAGTCGACGAAAAGCAAAGCAGCCAAATCTGCATTACCGACAATTTTTTGTGCCGACTTAAAAGTCCACTTTTTCGGTGTTCGATTGAAAACAATGCGTGTGAACCTCGAATCTATAAGTGCACTCGGTTGCTCGTCATTCGTTGTTTGTGTATGTGTATCGCATTTACAGCGAATTTTATGCTTTTAAAAATGTAAAGAGTGCAGAGACGAGAAACAAGAAAAGTTTAGTAATTTTCGGCACAACAAAAATTTTAATAATTCATTATGTAAATAAAGGAATGTTTGTTAATGATTGCGGTATGCATTCCAGTACTTGCAGAGATATTGAACGCTATTGTTTACCAAAGTAGGGAACAAATTTGATTCTCGGAGCATCACCGGCAACAAAACAACGGCTGTTGGCATCGAATTTCGAACATTGTTCGCGAACACTGGACACAGCACTCATTTTGAATGCATACAGCATAAGAGTCCACTTAAAAACTAAAACCAAGCAATTCAAGTTAACAAATATCAGATAAAAAGTGGGAAACTAGAGATTGCACAGTGTGTTAGTGTGTTGTGTTCTCTTGTTGTGCTCAAGTTTTAGCAGCGGTATTTCGAAAATGACAGCGAAAGTAATAACAGCGTTGTAGTTGATAGCGATCGACAAGATGTTTACGAACAGGAGAATACACACTGTTTCACTGTTACGCTTATTGAATAGGAATAGCAACGAAGAATAGGTACACTGAATGTCGATGAACACGGTAAACACAAGCAACACAGAGCAGCAGATATTGAATACCGATCGCGTTTGTTCATTCATTGAATTACGAAACGCGAGTGAAATGCTACATACTAGCATGAACAGTGTACATACATATTTCGCTGTTCCATTCGTTAATATCGGGTGAACTCTGCTGTCAACAGTTTACGGGAGAAGGCGGCGTGAACGGTGAAAAGCGAAAGAAGTGCATTGAAGAATAAGAAGAACAAAATTAAACAAAACTTAATATTTCATTCGTAGTTGTTAAAAAGGCTGAGAAAAAGTTGCAAACGCTTTTTGGACGATGAATGGAAAACGGTTACTAGAAAAAAGTCTCTTTAAAACTTTTAATGAGCCTTTACTTCTTCTTTTTGTTCATTACTTTGTGTCTGCAAAAGACTGCGAAGAGAACATAGACTGCGATTGAATAATACTGCCTAAGCAGCAACAGCAACAGTAGATGTAAACACTACGATTCGGATGCCAATAGGCACAGCACACAACACACACAAAACATAGAAGATTGTTATTCATTGTAACCCAACTGTATATATGTGCAAAAATGAATTAAACTTTTCCTTTTTTCATCCATTGTTACCTTTTATTAAAAGAGAAGGAGAAAAACACGAGTTTTCTATTCAGTAATTGAATGCATCGTGAAATAAAACTTTTTTCCATTGAAAAGAAGGCTACAAATTACGTTAAACGCGCTTAACGAGCAAGATGCTCGCAACATCTTCTCATTCACCAAATTCTCAACGTTAAATATTTAATACCATTCATTAATTTGGAACCTCTTTTTTCTTCTAATTTTCGACTGCAATCGTTCCTCGAACGCCAGTCCATTTAATGTGTACTTGTATTTTGTCGAACATCGATTGCATTTGTGAACAAATTTTCGAGATGCAAAAACGCATCGCAATATTTTCGAAGCCATCTTGTGCACGACTTGCTCGCGAACGGTTAATGAGATGCTTCACTGAATATCGTTTAAAAGGCAACGAAAATTAAATTTTTATGGCATGACTGCCAGATCATTACACACCCCCTCACTGCCAGACTGCCCAGAACAGAACCAGACCGACAGCGATTGCATTGGCTTGGCTCGCAGTGCGATCATTAAAAATGTGATTAAACGTGTATTTTTAGTCGACAGCGAATTGGTGACCGGTCAGTAATCGAGCAACATTCATCAGTGTGCGGCGAAATTCATAATTTACATGAAAAACGGCATGTTTATAAGCAAATGAAGATAGCAAAGAAGAAGGTGTTAAAAAAATTAGTAATGGATTGAAACGAATTGGAGGGATTGGTTGCAGAAAACCGCTCCTATAAATGATGAAAATTTTTTCGAAATCGGAGGGCAAAAAAACAGTAATGAGTGAACGCCACACCAAAAAGTGCAGTGCAGTGCAATGAGTGCACGGCGAAGGCAAAGAAGGTGAGGTTCTGTTGTTTTCCGGAAATTGGACGAACAGGTTAAAGTGAAAACGTTAATGCTGAATGCGCAGCAACGCGAGCAGTTAAGAACCTGCAGAGTTGCTTAATGGTTCTGAGCGCGTTCGAAGTGTACAGAATGTGCGGCACATATCGTTTCGGTAGCCGTCGTTAACCGGAATATGGATGGCGACCCTTAAACCAGGTGTGAGTCTGAGTGACAGCAAAATGTCCGTCTGTCCTCCTTGACAGCGGGAGGTGTACCGACACCTGTGACCAAATGTAAGAAAGTGGAGAGAAGACGAATTGTTGAGCGCGTAACGTGCGAATAAAAAGCGAAGAATGAACGCTCGAGAATAGGCACTGTCGAGAATAGTGGCTTCACAATCGGTACACAACAACATCACAATATTTCAAGTGAATTCATGAGTAGGCGTTACCGGACTCGAAGCTCGACTGTTGGACACATCGGACACATTCGCACACATATGTCCACTCTCGACACAAGGTTTGTTAGAATTGATCCCGAATCAGGGTCACAAACGAAAATGGATTGTCTGACAGCACGGCATTGAATCGCAGAGCAGGAGTGAACTGCTGCCGCCGCTGAAACCAGTGGAAAGCCTTCGGGGCATTTCGTCGACTACCGATCAATACAATAGTCGTGTTTAACGGCGCTCAAACGGACGTTCGGATGCCAAGGAGTGGTCACCGAAGGACCCGTCCAAATGGGAAACTAATTTCCCTCTTTTTCCACGCATCGCAACAACAACGAAACAATGTTCAGACCAACAGAAACACATTGTTGCTCGCAGTCGATGCTTCGTTAGCCGAACATTGCCAGTTTTTAGAACAACAATTGCATCTATGAACAAAACGAGTCAGCAATTGGTTTCACTGCTCTCAGACTGCGTGGTGCCGAAATCATTACCAATAACGCGTTACGCGATCACGAATATAGTTGCAAATTGAAGTGAATCGCTTTTAAATATGACTCAATCGATTTAAGCTGTCCATGTCCGCAGTTGCATTGATTTTCAATAAAAACGCTCGTTTTGGCACTCAAATTAAGAGAGCGGTCGTACGGGCTTCATTCGTCTCTAGTGGCATCATTATTGCTCCCCGCTTTCCTCGGACCTCTTTGCTCGCACTCTTTTCGCAAATCGCTGCTTTCGACGCAATCAAATAAAATCAAATCAAAATGCGATGCAATGAATGATTATATTGGCAAATTAACTGTGAGTTTAGTGTACACAATTAGTTTGTGTATTTTGGGTACTTTAAAAGCCCTGATACCTCTTTTGATGCGAACCATTGTTTCGTGTGCACAAATAATGAGCGCACAAAGAAAAGAAACTTTTTTTGAAACTTTAGCTCAACCATTATTACATGTAAGCAACAATAAATCGTTTTTTATAACTCGAATGTGTCTTTCTTTTAGAAACGCATAGAACAGTAAAAATTTGTTTCTTTCGCAGCGCAGCACTTGAATGAAGTCATTAGTGTGTTTCGTTTCGGCAGTGTACCGAAAATTGAGGTCTAAAAATTATATTTATGACTTTTTAATATTATACTTTCATATTTAAGAAATGAGTGGAATCATTTTGTGAGACAAGGTCTGCACTAAATCATAGCTGATATTCGCAGCATTGTTTCGTTGAAGAACACATACACAAGTTATGTCTCATTTTTTCTATTAAATCATTAGTTTGGACGTTGTGTAATAGGAGATTGAAATCACGCTCAATTCGCATAACCGACTATTTAATAATAAAATATATTTTATAATTCCACATATACATTTCGTCGCACGTATCATTTATTATTTTCTATAGCGTTGCACTCATCGTTCGTTCATTCTGGTCGCTCATCTTTCGCTGTTCAACTAAACTAAAGTTTTTTCCTCAACTTTTCTCGAAACGGCGATTTGTATTATTTTTTTCAATTTTGTACACTGTTTTCGCGATTACTCCTCTTGTAATATCATTTTATCATTTTTCTAATAACTTTATTATTATTAGTTGTTGAATGAATGATGACAAGCATTGTTTTACGCACATTTATATTAATACTTGTACGTTTATTAATTCATTTTTCAACGACATCAATGAAATGCGACAACGTTTCGAATGTAAGTTTGTTACTTGTTTATTACTTGAAATATTATTACTTTATATATTGTGAAATATAAAAATATAAAAAGTTGTGTAACAGAGGACGAATAGAGAACAAGGAAATTATCGATTCGCATACTTTTTCAAATTGAAAGGCGCTACTTTAAGAAGGGAAGAGAAGTCCGATAACGGAGGACGCGTTTCGGGTTACTATTCGATTCGCGGCGATAATGGAACGTATCGACGAGTGGAGTACACAGCAGACAGTACGGGTTTCAAAGCGAAAGTAGTAACAAATGAGCCGAATGGTTCGAATGGCACGTTTCCGTCGAACATTCGCAAGCGAGGTAAAAGTGGCAAACAATTGTTTGCTGCACTGCAATCTTCAGGTAGAACAGTGAACAATGCGCCTCGTATCGAGAACACCGCTAAACACATAAATCTAACTGAAAATGCAACGCTGATTAATCGAACGTCATCTGGCAGTGCGATCGCCATTTCGATCGTTGCTTCCGATCGAAACGTTAATGAAACTCGCAGCGATGCGGAGAACTGCAGTGAATCAATTTTTGAATTCACGAGTACATCGAATGTAACAACGGCTTCCATTTTAATGGAAAACGGTTCGCATTCGCAATCAACGCCAGCAACACCAGTAATTCGCGGCAACATTACGTTAAACAATGAAACTGAACGTTTGACAAGTGAATCGCCGAATATGAAGAACAACGCTGAAACCACTTCAATCTTTCTGTCAACATTTCTTTCACTTATAAACTCAACTGCGAACAGCACCAGTGAAAGCAACACAACGCCTGTGTCTATTAACGCAACATCAAATTTGATGATCGCTAATGGAACACAATCATCGCCATGGACGCAAATCAACGCGCCAATCGATCCGACCATTCAGGGTGGCTATAGATATCGATACGAGTTTCACATTCGCCATGCAAAATTAATTAAACATTAGACAGTGTAACGGAAACGGAACAATTCGTTTTTACGCGCATCTCTTCGATAACAATGTAAACAAAAGATTGTTGAGCCGCAAAGCGAAGTACATCAAACTTTTTCATATCCATTTCTGTATATAAAACTGTAAACTATAAAATAATGAACATTTACTTTACTTTTCTTCAGTTCAACGTCTTTTTTATTAAACACGAAAGGGACGGAATAATTAATATTTGCAAACAGTTTTTTTCTGCTTTAAATCTTAATATTATTTTGCTCACCTTTTCTTCAATTTTTCGTTACGTTTTTTGGTAATTACTTTCTAGATGAAAAAACCAAAAGAGTCAGAAAACAAAATTACGCCCATTTGCGAAGCAAAAATCGAATGAACATTTCACTTAGATAGCCTGCAGAAAATAGTAAAGTACGTGCTGAATGTGAATGACTTACAATCGAAAAGCAAGTGGTCTCGATCACGGTCATCCTTGTTACATGTACAAACGAAAACAATGTACACAGTAATAGTCAGCATTTCAACATAGCCGTATAATCGCAGTCTATCAAACGTTATTCAATTTCATTGCCAATCGTCTTGCATCACTGGGTCCGTTTTACATTATGTGTACACTCAGGTATATTCGAGAGTGTGCTAAACACAAAAGAGAGTAATCAATAATTACAGGAATGATACAAGAATAAAAACTTTGATTTAAATTTTAAAAAGTAACAAGTGATGCAGAGCACAGGAAAAAGTACATTTTAAGGCATGCAGAAGTGTATTTTGAGGAACATATTGTATTGTTCAGTTCACATATGAGTATTATTTTCAATTAAAGTTTTAAAACACGGAATGGCATGGAACTTGTGGGAAAGTTTGTTATTGACAATTTTTCGTCAACTTTCAGTGTATTTTTCAAGTAAACAGCAAGTCGTTCTCAGAATGTGTAAATTAAAGTCGAATGCAGAAAGCAAAAATACAAGAGCTTTGAAAAATTAGTAAGAAGTTGTAAAAGTTTGTACTCCAAAGTTTGCAGAGACAGAAAATTGAGGGCTATAAATATTTCGGTATCAACAAAACAATATTTGAGCACTAGTTGCACTCGCATTTCTCGAAGTTAAATTGCGATCAAAAGTTTATGGAACTGCAAGCAAATTTCACACGATTTACACAAGCATAAATTTTAAAAGTTGAATTGTAAAATAAATTTCTAATTAAGTGAAACTAACGTTAAATTGATGCATATTTAAACTTAAGAAGTACTTTTGAATAACTACAAAGTTGTAAATTGAAATTTGCCATGAATATTAAATTTTAAACGACTTGATGAAAACTGAGATTTGGACAGAGGCGTTTGTGGTTGATACAAATAATCATGTGATGTACGTAGGACAATCATTCAATTCAAAGCTCTTCAATTCTTTTCAGTCATATGTCGTACTAAAGTTGGTCGGTAGTGTTCACCATATTTGTGATTTAGAACTGAATGCGAGTGAAAGTTAAGCAATTCCATTTTTGGTAATTCACAATTTGTTGTTTGTTTTGCAAAAGCAATAATTGAATACGAAATGAAGCAAAACACAAGAATGTGAATATACTGTTATTTGTGTGTGCACAAAAGTATTCTAATGAAAGCGTAATTATTATTGTACAATCGTGAAAGACAGGTCGTGTTTCGCGCGGACAATAACCCTTTCGCTAATAAAACGCATTCTGTTGTGAAAAGCGAAATTAGCAAAAAAGTGGCCACATATCGAAATTCACAGGGAGTCGATCGCCGACGTTGAAAAGCGCAGATTGCGAGTGTCGCGAATTCGCAGTGCTTACACATGTAAATGAAAATGCAGAGCAAAAATATGATTTATTTGGTTTTAATGACTCGCATTTTCTTTCAGTTGAAAATTTTAATCGCTTTTGAAACAAGATAAAAGAGGCGAGAAAATTTGATTGAATGTTGCTGAATTGAATTCAATATTTGGTTGCCAGTTTAATTGCGAGTCGTCTAACAGAATTATGTAACCTAAATTTCGCAATGAAACGAAATACATGTACATGAGCGAGTGTGTAATATTTTAAAGGTGAGTGTGTGTGTCGTGACACGGAATAATCGAATACATAATCTTTTGGCGACTTGAGTGAAATGATGTTTTAATCTGTTTCGCAAACGAAATACTCGATCGCTAAAAACGTTGATGCATTTACTATTGAAATCGGTGTATTGCGGCACAACTGTACAACTGTGTACACGTACAACTGTTAGGACAGCGAATTGAAAATTTTGAAGAGTGTTTCGCAGCGTTTTCAAGCATTATTTGCGAGGATTAAATGCAACGTTGGTTGCTTGTGTCGCTGTTAAAGATGGCACAGCAAAAATAATTGCTGCGAAACGCGGCTGAATAAGCAGAAATGAGTCCTGAAATGAGCGTTTCTCTTTGAATAGTTTCGCCGAAAACGCAACGGGACTGCGAAACTGCAGTGATTTGCGGCAGCAATCGAGAAGCGAACATAAATCCAATTCCTTGAGTTGCGTTTTTCACGTTAATCCAGTGAGTAAACAGTCGACTATAGAACAGTACCTGCAGTCGAGTACTGTGTACACTGAACACTGTTGCAGTGCAGTCAGAGCAGAGAGTTGTGCGTTCGCATGTGAATGCAATTATTGATAGCATTCATCAATGGTGCCTGCACAAGTCGGCAGTCAGTGAACACATTGCCAATAAAGCGGTGCACATCGCAATCATCGACTCAAGAAACAAGTCTGCAATTAGTTCGCTCACAGATAACTATAATCAACGGAAAGCGTGTGCTGAGAAGCAACTCGATGTCCGACCGCAACGTAGGTTGTTTGGGTGGCTTATTGCGATACGAATACTATTATTCATAAAACGAAGAAACTTTTTGCCGTTTCGCATTTCGAACGCTTTATAATGATTTGTACCGTAATTTGTGATAAATTGTTTTTAAGCTTTTTTCGCAGAAACCATAAAACGTGACGGACTAAGCTAAATCCACCCTCTAACGTTGTCTGTAATGCCAATTGGCGTACAAGCAATGAAGGTACGCAGCATCTTGAGCATCACTCTATTAAGCATATCACGATTCGCGGCAAGCAACGCTAAGTGTAGGATAGCGACAGTAAATTACTCGGCAAATGTATACGTACGTAAATGTACGTGTACTGCAACTCTGTGCTGCATTCATTCGCCTGCCTCGATCGTCGAGTCGCACAGAACGAATCAAATGTGCAACCAGCAAATCCACCCTCTGCAGGAATGCGCACCGATTGCCCACCACCCGCAACCATCTAATTACACGCGTTCCTCATTTCCTTCTTTCTTCGCGAAACAAAAGCTATAATTTGCGAATGCAGAGCAGGTCGTCATCACGACAACAGCGTTGTCAGACATCCGCAGTGACCGTCAGACGGTCGCTTCGCTTTACCGGTGATCATTGCTGACAGCAGCGAAGGGGTGTTAAATTGTGGTTTCATAATCGATCAGCGCTTTAATGAACGCTGGTAATACAAGTGCAATTAGTGTCACTGATAATTGCAGGGGTGCACTCGCGAGCCCCGCTTTCCATCACAGCGCTCATTGACAACCTAACATTATGCAATAACCTGCGTTCGAATCGCCAGTTTAAGCTGCGTTCGTTCGTCGTTTTTAGCGAAGAAAAATGGATTTCGTTCGCGAACAGCATAAGAAGTGCTTTTTGTGGTCGCTGCAGAAAACCACTAAACATCGCTTCCGTTAATAAAGCGTTAATAGAGGAGTGTGTTGAATGACCTTTTCGATGGAATCGCCCGCAGGCACAACAAAATAGTTAATTTTCGATTATAATTAATCCGGTGCAACACAATGCAACGAAGCGCGCCAACGTTGTCACCTGTTTATGATTGATCGCAGCGAGTTCTGAACGCAAGTATCGAATCGTTGCGAGTAATAAAAAATCAGTCAAAACACGAGCATCCAGTTATGTGTGCGCTTCATAATTGATCGCCAGTGACTCTACTCATCGTTTTGCATCCGAAAGTAATTTACTGCGAGATTTACTCATTTAATGATAAACAATATACATTACAATTAATGGATCATAATTATCGATGATTCTATGAGCACAATTAACCTAAAAATGGGATGCGCTTTGTATCGTTTGCGTGTGTAATTTCAGTCGTCTTCAGGATTGTTGAGATTTGTGAAAACGTTTACACTCCAAGAAAAATACAATAAACTCTGCATTATTCGAGCGATGTTCCTTGGGAATGATTCTGTTATAATTGTTTTGTTTCATCGAAAAAATCGATTCGCTAATAAATAGTGATAATGTATTGCAAAACTGTACAAATAAATAAAGTTGCCTATTCTTGCGTAATAAAAGAAACAATGTCGGTAACACTTCTTAACTCATCTTCCTCAACGTTCGACGTTTCGTTGCCGGCACCAGCAGCGTTCGCTCTTTGCTGCAGCAGATTCTGAATCATGAAACCTCCGTTTGGAGTCAGTCCGCCGGAATGTGAATAGTATGCCGCGTAGTGATGATTCGACGACACTGCCTGCGGTGGATACTGCGACGAGTACACAGTACTAGTACTGGACGGTAATGTTACATTTCTATCTGTCGCTGGTCCAGCGTGCTGTGCTGGTGGATAAAATCGCGACGTCTGAGGATGCGATTGTGGGAAGTATCCGACAGGTGATGAAGACGTGTGATACGGAGGAGCACCGGTTGCATGTCTGAACGCCATTGCTGGCTGTGCGCCCCTCGTTGCGTGCATATTTGGCGGTAATTGTGTTCTCGGAAAACCCGGTGGCGGCTCGTAAAAATGTCGCTGAGGAACAAAGTCTGGAGGAGCTCCCGGAGGAGGATAAGGCTGACGACGACTGAAATCTCGTGGAGATGGACCTGGAAATGGAGAATGAAGTCGAGTTCCCAAAGCAGACAATGGAGGCGGCGGACCACGCTTATCAAAGTTATTCAACTGATGATGTGGTGGATGAAAGCGTTCAAGATTCATTAACCGGGACGGGCTTCCGGGCTGAGGATAGTTTCCGCTTTCCAGGTTCAATAAACGGGAAGGGCTTGAATTTTGTGGAGGATATGAATCGCTGATTAATGCAGGTTTTAATGGTTTTTGACGAGTTGAATAATTATCTAAAGGGGTAATCGAATACCCGTCGCCTTCGTCTTTGTCACTCGTATGAACCAATGGAGGAGGATGACTCGGAGAAAATGTATTAAATGACGCACTTGGCTGCGACATCGGCGAAGGAGCGCTGGTAATCGGACCTCTTGATGCAAAAGCAGTCAGTTGTGATAGAGCGGAAGGTTCTGATTGTTGCTGAGAGGTAGTTACTAAAGATACTGCTTCATGCATTTCTGATACATTTGACACTTGATTTGATAAACTTGAAGTCACAGGAACAATCAGCGCACTTTGTTGTGTGTCATTTGTTGTTATTGGGTTAACTGTAGACTGAGCAGGAACCGAATTAATATTCGTTGTGCTGGGCTCGTTTTCTTTAATATCCTCAGTTACCGAATTTGTTTGTGTATTTGACGTCGATTCACTCATAACCATGGATTTTTCCTCAGTTTCTTCGTCATCTTCAAATTGCTCTTTTTCTGTTTCAATTTTGGCGCGCTTTCGTTTTGCATTTTCCTCCTCCGATTCTTCGCGTAAATTCATCATTCGAGCTTTCGACAAACGAGGTTTCCCTCTCATTTCAATTTTCTTCGGCGGAGGCTTAACGTCACTGTCATCACTTGCTTCTTCATCTTCGTCGTCATCATCTTCTTCCTCTTCCTCCTCTTCTTCGTCTTCTTCTTCCTCTTCATCTCGAACAACACAACTCCAACCTTTGTCTTTCCTGTTCTTTCTTTTATTCTGTGGACCCCAATCGTCTTCACTGCTCTCAGATTCTTTAGATTTACGTTTACTTGATTTACTAGTTTTCCAACACCAACTCTGTTCTTCTTCTGTTTCATCAGAACTAACTTCTTTGTAACTAACCTTCTTTCTAGCAGCTGCACGTGTGCGAACACGTGAATTTGAAGCACCTCCAAAATCGCTATCTTCAGAATCAACGACAAAACCGTCTCGTTTGTACCCTTTTTTCTTGCCCTTTTTATTGCTTCCAGATTTCCCTCTTATAACCTTTCGTGATCGACTCGAACCGCTTCTGCTACTTCTGTGTTTCGATTTATAATCAGACACATCGCTGTCATCTTCAGCATCCTCTTCTGTATCACTTTCTGAGTATTCCTCATCTTCGCTGACGTCCTCAACCTCTGTGTCTGAGGAACCTTTGAATGATTCATCGGAGTCGTCATCTTCTGATGGTGTATCCAAATCATTAAGACGCTTTTTACGTGTAATGTTCTTCTTTCTACTCAAACCTCTGGGAATAACAGGAACAACATCTTGTGGTTCTGTTTCCGTCATATCGATTTTAACGTCAACTTCATGCTCCTCAACTACAACATTTGTAACTGGTTCATCGCCTTCAGCAACTTCTGGCACCAAATTACTTTCTTTGATTTCTGGTACTGCTGCAGGCGTTTTTTCCTCATAAACATACCCGTCGTCCTCGTAATTATCGTCCCGAATTGCAGAATTAATAAGCTCATCGTATTCTTTAAACTGATAATTAATTCGCTTACCAGTGCGAACAGAGCGTAATTTTAAGTAATCATCTTCCGAATCGTCTTCACTGCCAACGCATTCAGAATCACTTTTAACCTGCCCTTTACACTCTTGTTCTGGCAATTTCTCATTTTCTTCTGAATCTACTGAATGTTTTCTTTGATTTTCCTTTTTTGGTTTCAAAATATTGTCAACATTAATGGCAACGAATTTCAGTCTTTGCTTGCGAAGTTCTTCCCTTTCCTTCTTTTCCAAGTGTTTAAGTAGATTCGAATACTCTTCTTTTAACTTCTCCATCAATGATTTCTATTGATTATGCAATGTTAAGACAATTTCATAGATATTAAAGAGTTTACATTTTCACAGGGAGGACAAAACCAGTCTCCATCTGGAATAAGCATCAAAGGCGGATTAAGGCAAGCAGTGTGATAACCACTGTCACACGAATCACAGAGTAAAATCTGAACGAAAACATATTTTTCAAATAACATAACAAATGACAGTAGCGTACCCATTCAGGATGATCATATTTGCCGCACCTTCTACACGGAGTGTCATCATTTTCCTCATCGCTTTCCTCCTCATCAGATTCAGAATCCGAACGGACTACGCTTAAATTTGAGATTAATTCTCTACATAATCATACTGACTTTTCTTAACAGTTCTCGCCCTTTTCAAGACTACCGGCTCAGCATCAGGCTCGACATCTTCACACGCGAATTCATCCTCATTTTCGTCAAATTTTAGAACTTCCTCCTCTTCTTCTTCTACTTCTGATTCTTCACTTTGTTCACTGCTAGACGAAGACTCGGTATCCCAAGGAAAACCATGTCGTCTTTTTCGTCTACGTTTTCGTTTTCTTTTTGGGCTTTTGCTTTCGCCGTCATCACTTTCACTTTGACTTTCACTCGAATATTCTGATTCACTCTGGAAGGCAAAAACATTTGTGATACAATACGGAAATGATACAGAAGAAAAAACAAGGAAATATATCGTTCAACATAATATAAGTAAAGCAATTGAAATAAATTTATACTAATTTCCATCGATTTTAATGTTGATGTTAATAAGAATGGCGTTGCATAATTTCACATTTATCTTTGTTAGGGGAACGTAAACAATTAAAATCAACTGAAATGTGGTCAATGTGGGAG
>NCKV01000243.1:0-21818 GCA_003675905.2 Leptotrombidium deliense
ACCATTTGGCACGTGGAGAGTGTTGTGTTCTGTGTGCTGTTGTACGTTATCTGCAAATGTGAGTTCAGCGGAGTGTGTGTCGCCTGGAGGCATGCAATTAACCAAAAGTGAGACCAGTGATTCGGGAACATTTCAAATTTCAGCCACAATTAAATGGCAACCGATAAATAGTAGTTTTACAAAAACTCGCTCTTTTAAGACAATAAATATTGAGTAAATTTGAAGGAAAATTTCGATAGCGAACTTGAAATACTATTGAATTGTGTGCAATGAATACGACGAGTAAAGACGGAAGCTACGGTCGATCGGTTAATAATGCAGTTTGGGTTAACGGGTCCATTTCCAGGTGCTACTGTAAACCGGGTCATATGTTATACGAATTATTAAATGGATGAAAACTATCGTTGACAACGTTTCACTCTTTAATGCTGACAATAAAAGTGAAAAAAGATGATTTCGAACACAAACCACAGATGTTTTGTTGGAAATAACGGATATATGTTCGCTGTTCGCGTTTTTGTCGAGATTTACGGTCGATCGGTGACAGAAGACCGATGCTTTTTGTGCATTCTGTGTGCATTGTTGACAATGACACTGTTCTATGGGTCACAAAGTCAGCAAAGTTTGGCTTATATTTTCGTTTCGACAAATAAGACACAGAGAAACACATATTATTAATTTGAGAAGAATAATTATTTGTCAACGAAATACAATAACGTACAACAGTGGAGGACACAGTTCGTCCACTTTGATGACGCTTTTCATAATTGATTTTTATCGATGAAAGAAATATAAGAAAGTTATTGAAGTGCGAATTCGTGTTCCTTTTCTATTATTGCAGTGTTCGCAGTGCGCAAAGGATTGGAGGATAAATAAAATGATCATCTTTGTGCACGACTTGTTATGAAGTTATGAGACTTTGCTCTTTCTTGCAAAGCTCCGGATTACTTGTGATCTGCTTTCGTTATTTCAGGTTATTTCACTTTCGGTCCTGTTTAACGGCCAAGCTTCAAATGTGATGAGAATTGTTGCACCACTTTTTCTATGCTCATTATTCCACTCAACTGACTTCTCTTATTTCGCACTCTTCTTCTTATTTCTACTCAAATATCCAATAAAAGTTTTGCTTTCGCTTTCACTCAACAAACTCCTTTTAACCGTCTCTTTCACACACTTTTTCTTTGCGTCGCGAAAAGCAAAGAAAGACTCGATTCTTGATTCTCTCGATTCTCTAGATTCTCATATCGTGCAGATGCTGCGAGAACACTCTCAACGCAGCGAAAGCAAACGTCTCATTGCCTTATTAACATATTATGGAAATCTAAGTCAATATGAAATCAAATCTTTTCCACTCTTTACTTCGCAGTCATATTAAAAGTTAACAAAAAGTCAATCAATAAAACTGGTGCACACTTGCCTTTTGCGTACCTTTTCTTCTCACTGATTACCATTTCTTCATTAATTTTCGCTGCGAATACAACTTTTGCGGCTGCATTCGTAGTGCCACTTTTTCCTTCAAAATTAAAGTACCGCTAATAAATGCACGAAGCGTAACAGCAAATGTGTATACACGGCTATGTACGTACACGGCTTGTTATTAAAACATTTTCGGGAGAAACAAACAAACAAACACCGCTTTCGAGAAACTCAATTTTCGTCAGTTTTATTTCATTTCTTTTTTACTGCATTTTTGTTTTTGTCGATAAATTCGCGAAAAAATGGATACGAAACTCATTTTTCGCGTTTTTCGAATCGAATTTTGCACAAATAAAACGATATTTATGAGCGCTTATCAAGAGATACATAAATGTGTCTCTCATGTCTGATGTTTACTGTGAAGTCTGCGAATGTTTCATTCTTCGTTTTTACTGTTTGCCGGCGAAAAAGAGATGCATTCCAACGATATTTTTCATTTCGTAACAAACGAGATGTTCACTGCAGTCATTGTGACACCACAACTGTAATAATTATCATTTAAGAATTGCAATTTTAATAGAGCTTTTTGTCAAAAGTTGAGAGCAATTTGTTTCGCGGCAGATACGCTGCCGCTGTGAAACTGAGCTGCGTTTATTTTCACTGACAACGTCTCAATTTATAAAACATTTTCGAAGTAAAAATATCGTCGACAACGACGACAATAGTAATGCACTTTGTAACAGTTGTTAACTATTATGTATTTGAGTTCTTAATTCTATTGACGGCGTCGAGGAGTGAACGCGGGCAAAGAAGTGAGCGGAAGTTTCGCGAGTTTCTCCGTTGATTGATTCAAACGTCGCGTTTTACACAATTTGCAACTCACTTTCCACTCTCTCTTCGTTGCACACAACATACTGTACAAACGATACTTGTTCTGCTCATTTTTGCAATTATTCTCGCAAATGAAAGTCAATTGAATTTCTGGTCTATTCGATAAATGACTGCAAACAGTGGTCCACTTCTAGACGTGATATAGATGCGAATTATGAATTCATATTCGAGTAAAACGCGATGATTTACAGTTGTTTGCTGTTTCAACGAAAATTAAGTGAACAGTTGGCCGTTCGGTCACTTGACGTTCTGTTTGTCTGTCTACGAACTGTTTGTCGAAATGTTTGCGTAAGAAGGGTGGTCAAGGGCCGCAAAGGGTGGAAGTGTCCGTTACTATCGATTGCCGATCACTTGGTTTGTGTGCGTTGAGATCGCGGCGAAAATTAGATGGAAACTTGGATGTCTTCCATCAAATATGAATAACTTTCGTCTCACAGCTCGTTATTTGCGTCTACGCTTACTTGTGCCCTTAGATACGATCGCTGATCAAAAGGGTAAACTTTGCGCAGTTTAAATGTAATTTATTCTTAGTCAGAATATTGAGTTTTTTAGCGTTGCATTCGAAATAAGCGGAATGCTTGTATTCGACTCAGTGAATGCAATTAATGAGCACGCAGAAATGTGTGCGCATCTGAAGCCAGTAAAGCATTGAGAACGCAAAGAATTGAGAGACAAATTGCGAGTGTGACTGCGAGAATGGCAAAAATGGTGATATTATGTTAATAATCGATCGAATAGCTGAGAATCGGAGTAAAAAAATTACGTTTCATTCTTAAAGAGGCGACGATTAATCAACGAAAGAAGGATGGCTTCGCATGTGCGTCCGCCCATTGCATTTGTTCACAATGATTCGCGACCATTGCATAGGTATTCCAACTGCAGTCGAGCACATTTTTAATTATGCTTTTAATCTGGCAGCGTCCATTGAAAGGCGAGAGCACACGACTCGAATGTCGCTATTGAAATTGAAATTGAAAGCGCAGTGTTCAGCATTCGTCGATGATTTACGCACAACGGTCTTATCGACACTATTTTATTTTTACGACAATTTTCGGAAAAAAGTGAATTACAACTAAGCGAACAAACGGCAACCAGTGTAGCTGCCTTGTTTTATTTGCATCGTTTCAATTGCTGACTGCGTTTGAATTGCGTTCGCAGCACAAATCGTTATTTTGTTAGCAAAACAGTGAGTAACGGAGAATAACGGAGAACGAACATCGAATGCGAACGTATATAAAGGGTGTTCACTTTAGGAAACGGCGTGTTGCGATTATTGCCAGAGTGTTGTGAACATCGCAAACATTGCGAATATTACGCCGTTCGAACTGCTGCCGCAATGTTTTAAGCGAAGAAAAAGCAGCAAAAATGATCTCCGCTTTTTCTCGGCTCTCGTTTTGCAACGGACAAGAATCGTCGAATGACTCACTTTTTGTAATATTAGAGTATCTCTGCAATAAAACAACCCTTTTGGTGACCACTGTCCGCCCATAAATCTTGACTCCCCTCTCACCGACTCGCAGTCTTTGCACCGTTCTTTACACTATTCTTTTCGCTATTATTTATTGGCCAAAAGTGCGTTTAATGAATTTCGCCGTTCGAACGTTTGCCTCAAAAATGAGACGTAACGGTCACTCTTTGCTGATTGCGTTCAATTTATTCGATTCTTATGCGTTCATTTCACTGTTCACTTCCGCTGCGACCAGAAATCCCTTTTTTAATGTTCACGTTTACCATAAACTGATTGCATGGAAAGCAGTGTTGCAGCAGAATTATGTTTTGTTTCCAATAAATGGCTAATTGTGACGTTTCTATTAAAAGTAATTGCAGCTTCCGACAGACTCGCTGACGGTCAATGGTTCGTGGTTCGTTCGTACTCTCCGGTCTCAGCTGTCGGATATAACAGCGACTCGAAAACACCGTTCATTTTACACGTGTTCTCAATTTGTGAAAGAACTTTTGTGACTTTTCATTATGTCTGTGTGCGCAATTCAATTTCTGCTTTTTTCGCAAAATTAGAAAAAGAGTGCAAAGAATACTGAACGCAACAAATGGCTGTCAAAAACTCGTGCGAGTTGAACAGACAAAAGGTTTAAATTTATTACGCACAGTAATGGAGGTAAAATAACCGCAATTTATCGCATTTTAACCCCTTTCGTTTTACCACAGATAAGCGGTTCGAAACGACGCGAACACTAATAACCGTATTCAGTTGCATACATTGACCATAATTCGGGCACATATTGCATACATCGCATCCATTGCGTAACCGTTTAAAATTGAATTCGACAAATGCAACGCGACATCAATGGAAACAATGATTTCTGATGCATGCACACATACACCGAACAACCAAGATTTATGAGACATTGAAACAAATTTCGCTTTTAACCTTAAAACCAATTTTGAACCCAACGACCAGCAACAATTTGCATATTCAATTTACTCACGCAAACCGCAGATTTCAGATGCAAATGTTTCACTTTGTGCTTGCTTTTACAAAACGTATGTTGTCCTTAAAATTGCAATTGATTAATAAACGAAATGAATTTTAATGAATGCAAGTCGAGAATTCATTATTCACTAATTTTCATGTGCAACCAATCACGACAATAACCAGTAAGTTACTGTGACTAGTAAATCTGTTTCATGTTTTCGAGCAAATCACAAAAGTTACAAAAGAAACAAATTTAAGGAGATGAGTTTTCGTTGGAAAGATTAGTTTTTTAGAACTTTTTAAGCGAAACGAAAAAAGGCAATAAATGTGAACGTTTATGTTGCCATTACTGCAAAATGCCGTTTCCCAAACGGTGAGTAACAGTTAAATGGAATGGTGGTAAACACGTTTGCATTATCATATCTGTTGTTACATAACTGTAGGGGAATCTCATCCGTCAACAATCTGTGGTCATTTGTCCGTCCGCCTAGCATTAGCAATGTAATGCAAGTCGAATCGCAACTGTGTGTGTTTGTGTGTACTGCTGCGTCTGTTTCTCAGAGTTGTTAACTTTGTGAATGAATACCAACTTTTAACCTAGAATTTATTTTGCACCTCTTTTCAGAAAAGGTTCCTTTTTGTGCGAAAAATACGAGAAAAAAGTATTCATGAGTATTGACAACAAAAAAGCAGCGTACGAAATTTGACTGTCAAAAGATCCTCCAGCAGTTCTTTGGAAACACTTTTTTAAACTATTCTTGTATTCGCTTTTTTATGGCCAGCGAACAGGTCCGAAACGAAAACAAATTGATTTTCTGCAGAAAGTTCAACGAACTAGCTAAACTTTTGTGTGCTTTATTATAACTGTAACATTTCGGGAACGGTTCGTTACCGTTGCCTACCTTAATTCGGTAAATATACACCAACACACATACTTTGTTATTATTTATTTGCATGTATTTCGATTCACTTCTTTTTTGCCTCTCATTCTTACCTGTTCTTGTTCTTGTGTTGCATTGCATCACTTTGTTAGTCAGAGACAATTTGTGCAACAAAATCGGTAATAAAGTTAACGCTTCAAGTTTATCGTTGCGTTTCGTTACTTTCTCGACTGCAAATATCAGAACGCAGAGTCTATCTATCAAAACAATTTCGCCGCAAACATTAATATTGTTATTGAACTTCTAACACAACAACACATCATCGGATTTAATTGTTGCAACACTTTTTATCACATCTTTGGCAATAAACGCGTTTCTTGATTTCAATTTGTTGTTGAAAGCGAACCTTTCAATAAATCATTGTGAATAAAAAATGCAATAATTGAAACAATTGTTTCGGTTTCAGTTTCTTTATTGAGTCGAAATTGAATGATTGTTGTTTTGAATGAAGTTCTCGAAAGCAAAGAAATAATGAGTTCACTTGTGTGTGCACTGTAGCTAATGAAACAGTGTATTGTGTACAATGTGCTTTCTAGTTTGGACATCTATTTTGTTCTCTTCTAAAAAACGAGTGAAACTTGATTCTTTTAATGCATTCGTCAGTAATAGAATGTATTTGATGGTTAATGTATTTATGTTAACAATGAAAGTGTTCCTATAAAAAGTAGCCAAAAATGAAACGCAAAGCTGTGTTTCGAGTAGCGTGGATGCATTTTGTTTACAGTAGAGGACAATTGTTTGCGTGACAATAACTAATTTTCGTTTTTGTCTTTCGCAGCGAATGATTTAAGCCTTTGTTTTGTGTGTGCACTGAAAGGTGCTGCTTTAGCTGCGTTCGCTGCGTTTCGCCGTTCGGCACTCACTTCATGACTGTTCTTTTGATGTGTTCATTACTTTTGATCGCAGAAATGAACGAAAACGAAAGCAGAGAGCAAAGAGAGGAGGAGGACGAGGAGGAGGTGAGGAGGCATTCGATCGCTATTTTTTATGCTTCGCTAGCAGACAGAAAATCGATGGCAATAACTTGATGCGTTTTTCTTGTATTGAAAGGATGCAATATTGCGAATACGCTGTGAGTGCAGGCAACACAGAACTGGCTTTGCTCGCAATATTCCCGATGGCACACAAAACACAGAAAAATACGCATAAACGGCATAAACAAAATGTGAACAAAATGTGATCAATGAAATAAGCAATAAGCACACACATTCACACACAACAAAACATTTGCTGTCGTTCGCTGGCTGTCGTTTAAAAAACGCAATATTTACGACGCCTATACATCATGCTGCACATCATATAATTCACGATTCACACACATTTCGTTCGGCAAACTTGGCTTGTACCGTTAATGGCAGACAATACACGTTTAGACACATTGAAACGCGGCGATTGACTGCGGGGGCGATTCGCACACACAACTTATCCGACGATTCAATGTGTGTCCGAACGCATAAAGAGCGCGAATTGCCGCGAAGAGGTAATTTATTGCTATTCTCTCAGCGATAAGAGAAGGACAAAATTTAAAGAAAAAAAATATTTGCATTTTACGAAGAAACGCATTGAAATTCGTCGAACAAATGGTGTAAATTATAGTTTTTCTCTGTGATTTATAGTGTGTATTTTGTCGCACGACACGAGCTGCACGACTCTGCATTCGAAGCACACATTTCATTGCTTCCGTTACATTTGCAGTGGACAGCGATCGACACGTTCACAACCTCGACAGCCATCACTAGCGATCGCATCACTGCATCACCAAAAAAGCGATGCTTCGTATCTGCTGCTCGCAGTGACCGTTCACTGCTTCTTGCTGTAACTCGCCGCGCGGACCGCAAACGTTCGTCTGACGTCTAATTAAGATTTTACGCAAACTTTTGCGAGCTCGACGTAAAAGTGAATAATTCTTTGCAGTGAAACCAGTGAAAAGCGAATGGTTAGCATTTCCAAGAAACCGTTTCAAAGGACATTTTCGCACTAAAAGACAAAGTTAACGCTTTTCGAGCAAAGATCTGAACGTTTTTTCTTTGCATTCGCAACTAATCCTTTGTCAAAGAAGTCTCTTTTCGACGCTTTCAATAAATTTAGCACTGCTCACACACTTCACTGCAGGCTAAGAATCCAATATCCGGGCATCGCGACCGCTGCACGTTCGTTGTCCGTTTCGTCGAACAACGTTTACACGTTCGCAAATTCGAGAGCATCTCGACTCTAAGTGGAACACTGCTGGACACCGCTTTAATTGAAACCCAATCACAACGATAATTAAAAATATCAAGTTCTACCATTTTTGCCCATTTCGCCAGCAATTGAAAAAGAATAGAAGAATAAGTTTTTGATTGCATTCGACGTCCGATATTAATTTGTTGCTTCATATGTGAACAAGAAACATATCGAAATATTTATGCTTTTCGACGGATATGCTTGCACTCATTTGTCGGTCTTCGACAAAGTTGAAATCACAAGTTTTCAACATTTGTTTTGACTTTTTTAAAGGATAACGATTTTCAGCGATTCTTTAGTACGTAACCCGCCACACATTTCCTGTCACCGAAAACACTGCAAGTCCAACAACTCGCGTTCAGACATTTTAAAAGTCACTCGTAATTCTTTATCTGCAAATCTTCGCGTAAAAAACCAATTCGAACCAAATTTCCTGCGAAGCTGCGTGTGGCTAAACGTTTAAAATTTTCCATTTTCTTAAATAATCGAGGCTTTCGTCGCTAAAAATAAGCGAACAATCAAATTTTGCAGAACTATTAAACTGTTGCGATTTGTGAGACTATGAATGCGTGTGTTGCAGTCAAAATCAATGAGAAAACAATTGAATTTGTCTGAAAGAGCTCTGCCTTTGCTCTCCTGTCGTTTTACTGTCCGTCCGTTCAATGAATGTAACTTTAAAGCGGTAAAGAAGGGCAGACTTGGTTTGTGTCCGAATGTTCGGTCGTAAAACACTGTCCGTTATCTAAATTTGTGAGTCACACTTCAGACTGTCACTGTTATTCGATGCTTGCGTGAAACCCTTTGCAGGCACGGAAAACAGCACCGGTCTGTGTCTGTCGGTCGTTCAATTATACGTTCCGTTATTCGCAGCGAACAGTAATCCTGTTAAAATTGTTTTCTCCATCAATTACGAGTACGCTAAACAAGAAACCCTCGAAATGCAATCAATTAATTTGTACCTAACTTTCATGTGCAACCATATCTGCTTTTTCGTGTGTTTTACCTTTTCTTCTTTACTCCTTTTGTTACAAAAACAAAAACGTGATCTAAATTGGTGTTCATCATGAATTCACTCTTTTGTACTCATTTGCTTTTCTTTGTTTTGCATACTTTTCACATCATTCATATTAAATCAATCTTGTTTGCATATTAAAATTATTATTCGCCAATTAATCTGAAACAATGAAGAGTCAACATTGACTCATTCATTATCGTCATTTCACATTTTCACAAAAATTTTCACTCCACTAATAACCAAAGAAGAAAATCACATATTTTGTCTATATCATTATTCTAAGAAACGACAGAAATGACTTTAGAAAGGTTTGGCAGCTATAAAATAATTACGCGCATTATTCCTTTCAATCCGCAAGTCACAATTAGTATTGTTTGACACAAATCATTCAATTATTAAACTTTTAGACTATTTAAACATACGTTTATGGTTTATAAATTATCCATGAGATTGATTTAAACGAAAAATTTTGTCTTTGGAACGCTTCAACGGAACCTTTGTTTTATGTGTGTACAAAAGAGTGAATAGAATACATCTGTTTAAAACGTTACACGAATTGTGCGAGAACACAGCGAATGTTTGCAAATCTGCAATATTGCGAGTAAGCAATTGAACATTTGTTGCAGTGTTGCAAGCAGTTAAAAGCGTAATGGCGAACGTCGACGACGAGTGCTGCTTTTTAAGTGTCACTCATAACAACATTTTTAAGTCGGCATTAAAAAAGGTTGTCGAGTTGTGCGGTTTTCAGACTTTTTATTGGACGAACAGCGTTTGTTTGCAGTCGCGAACAGTGCAACAGTGAAGCTGAGGCTGTCGGAGCGTGGGGAGAGTTTGCGTTCATAGACCGTGTTTACAGTGAATAATGTTCAAAAAATATAGCAAATTACATAATATTATGAAAAGCAGCGTTTGTGCATTTTCTATGTTTGCCATTTGAGTGAAACAGATTTGAAGTGCGAATGAGCCGAACGCGGATGCAAATATTACGTAGAATGACGCGGTTTACGGTCGACGATAGAATCAAATTTATATTCCAGTTATCATTGATCATTTATTTAATAGGAGCAAAACTGAAAGGACGACTTTACGTTTATTTACAGTTGTTATCTAATACTGTTTAACTAGCAGGGATTTAGCATTTGTCTCCACTGGTCTTTTCGACGGTCAAACTTTGTTTGACCCTCCGTTCGATGTTCACTGTTCTCGATGCCAATTGATGTTCAATGACTAAGACCTGCGATAAATTTAAATTCGAGATTTGAATCTTGCATCGAATCTGTGATGGATTAATGGTCACTGCGTTTGTCCAGTGACCGAGTGGCCATTAGTTTAATGCTTTTTCTAGTGTTCGTTGTATTCAAAAACGGTGTTCTTTTTGAAATATGCTCGACAGAAGATGAGTAGTTTGTTACATGTACTCTGATTGCTCAGTAATTGCGAGTGAGACTGAACGGAGAGAATGCATGGGCTGAACGGGAAAACGCGTGGCGATGTAACTCGACTGAAACCGGGAACTCTGACTGCCGTCGATTTGATACTTTGAAGACGAGAGTTGTTTAAGAATGTTCGCAACGAACAAAAATCTGGTCGTAAAAGAAAATAAGCGGTGAAACATATTGTAACTGATTAATGATGAGTCCGAAAAGTCAGAATCTTTTAGACATTCAGGAGCTTCTTGCGTAAAAGCGAGTAGACAAACGCAACAGAAGACACACAAGACACATAGACAGTGCACATTCGAGTAGATATTGCTTTTTATTTTAAGCCATTACGCGACGATTCTAAGGGACGAATGAAATATGGTTTTTGTTTGTTGTTTAGCGAATACTTCTCTAAAAATACTCTTTTCTTGTGTTATTCAAGAACCAGTAAAAAGAGTGACTCTCAGCCTTTCAGAATGGGTTATACGTTCAGAATCGGCATACTTTCGCCGCACGACTCATCGCCGGTCGGTTTTCGCTTTCTTCGCTTGTTCGGACCCTGTTTCCGGTGTGTGTTCGCTTTCACTTTTCGCGACATTGAAATTCGCGAAAAATTACAAACTTTTTGCGAAAATGTGGTTAAAAAAGAAAGGGGGAATTGGCGTAACAAGCAGTGTGTGATGTTTGCGATGCCGACTCCAGTTAACGGCTCATTTCGGACTTAAGAGCGATCACTCCTTTTCCTCTGCTTAACGTCTCCATTTCAATATCCACACGAAAAGCTCACTTTTCATCCGTTTTCCTTTTTTATCTGTCAAGCGAACAGTTATTTGCTTCTAAAATTGAGCTTTTATCTCAAAACAAGACTCATTTTTCGTTTCTTTGACGTTCTATTGAAATGTTTTTTAAATGAAACACGACAGCAAAGGTCACAAAGAGCCGATTTAATCAGACAATAAATTGCACTTGAATTGCAGAACGAAGTGAATGCGAGTCGATTGCCGCACTGACATTTCTCAGACTGCACTGAAATGCATTGTTTTCGAGTGAATGTTTGCAAAAGCAGTGCGATTCGAATGTGAAATAAGGCGAGAAAAAAGAGAGCAAAGAACAGCAATTGAACATAACGAACGTTGCGAGCAAATTAACTTTTGTTTAAACGAAATTAATCTTCATTTTGCATATCACAAAAGATGGTCACTGCGGTTATAGTGTGTACGTCAGTTATAGTAATAATAGTGAAATAATTTATCATAACAATGTTTAGTTAATAACAAATTTGTGCACACATTCTTTAGAGTGCATCACTAGGATAACAAATGATAAAAGTGTTTGTTGGGCATTCAATTTCTCATTATTTCGTTTTGCTAATTAGAGAAGCTTTAGAAAAGCGATCGCGAGGAAGAATAGTGCGCGAAGACAGACTAATATTTTCGGTGCAAAAACGGTTGCGATCATACATTTAAGTGAGCGAAATGTATTGTTGCTTTGGATGGCAACGATGGCTTTGGATACGCGATTATTGCGTTATTCTTTACCCTTTTCACTTCGCTTCACTCGTTTCGTTGCAAACACAGCAAAAGCTAGTTTTCGTGGATTAAACAAGAGAAATAGAAGCGAAATGAGAGTGCTGCAGTTAATAATGCCATAGATCACGGTTGGCTCGCTTTTTAATGAGATTATATTTGTTAAATTGTGACCCAGTCAAACGGCGACTCTCGAACAGCTGCTGACAGCCGTCGTGGACACAATGCCCAGTCGACCCTTTCTTTCTCTTTAAATTATTAAAAATGTTAATTGACGATCGATTTGTTGTTTGGAAGCAATCGGAACCACAAGTGACCATCTGGTCTCCAGTTGACCGTATCGCAACGGTGCCGCACAGTGAACAAGCTTTATTTTTACCTCCTAAATTACAGAGTCCACTCTTCAAGCATCCAATTCATGTCTTCAAGCATTTAACAAACATCATCCGTAAGTTACACTATCTTTAACTTCTGGTACACTTCGGAGTACACAGAGAACAACTTCCGTCTTTTCGCTTCCTGATTATCTGGCTTAAAGACATTGATTTTCGGGCACACGAGTTGCACGTGCCGCGCGTTCCTTTCAATCTAATTTCTCCGCTATCGGAGATCACATTTCTAGACTGTCTCACTGAAAGACAATTGTGAATGTGTATCGTTTTCGTCAACAAAAACAATGTCACAAACAACGAATCAAGTGACTGACGTCTTGCTTTTTTGCTTTCAAATCGCATTCTTTGATAATAAAAAATAAACATTGCAACAAACAAATTGAGTGCGTCTTCTCGGTTACCGAGATGCATTTGCTGTCTTTTTCTCGAACTCTGCTTTCTTTGTGTGAAAAGCAATGAATGATGAAATAAAGTGATTGACGCGAAAAAAGGCTGCGAATATGAAGAAATAAGCGTACATCGAAGTGTATAGGAGAGATGAAATAATAAATGAGTGAATTTTGTAAACAAGCGAATTTCGTTTCTTCCTCTTCCGCGTTAAAATACGTTCAATTATTAGTGACAGTGTAATCATTGTCTCTGAGTTACTGTTGCAGAAAGTTCGCCAGAAGACCGAAACTATTTTCAAGTAAGTGCGAAAGTAACATTGACCCTTGCTGTCCATATGGTGACCATTCGAGTCTACTTTCGCCCGAAAATACGGTTACTTATCCTCTCTAATCTCCGAACTTTTCGTCGTTGTTTTCACTTTCGCTAAAAAACACGAGTTGAGGAAAAGGAACACTTTTTTGATTGCGAGTATTTTCGTCGTCTTGCGTCGATTAAAGAAAGTGAAATTTTCTAAAAAGGGACCCATTAAAGTTTACCGTAATAAATTTGGTGTGCGAAGTGTGTTCGCTGGCTGTCGGAGAGCAGAGAAAGCGGTGTATGCAATGTGTGTCTATAATATAGCAAACAGAGAACAGATAGAGATGAATGCATGAATGATGGCTCGCGATCGCAAGCAGCCCTTGAAAGTGTCGTGTGTTTCTTAGGCAGTGAAAGGCGCGTGCAGAGCGCGTGCGATGAGTGGAGGAACCGCGGCTTTCGTGGGAGGATCTCGGGCACAGTTCGCTTTGCAGCAAAAATGTTCGACAGCGGTTCGCAATTTTTGAAGGTATTTGCTGACTGTCTGTGCTTGTGTAAAACGCATATTTACGCGTAAATTGTGCACGTTTCTTGTGTTCGCGAAAACGGACCGTAAATACATATTTGATTGTATAGATTAGATGAAATCGTCGTAATGCTTCCTCCGCTGTCGTCACTTACTCTTTAAAAATGTGCAAAACTTACGGAAAAAACGTTTCACAGAAAACTCTGGAAAATAGTTTTACACTTCATTAAAACGAGTTCGAAGATAATGCTCGCAGAAGAATGGAATGGACTTTTGTAATCTGTTCTCCGTCTGCTGCTCGCAATTTGTCGCAATCGTCAACAACTTCTTGATTGCAGTGACAAACATTTTTATCTTTTTTGTCTGAAAGAGCATCAAATTGTACACTCGTCGTTAAAAAGAAAAACGATCATTTGGTTGCGTTGCGTTGGTCAACGAGCAGTGATTGCGTATCTCAAGCATCGCAAGCGATCCGCGAGTCCAGTTGCAGCAATACTTTACGTAAGTGTGACCATGTGTTGCCTCAACTTTTAAATCGCTTCTCGGAAAGCGTCTTCGAAATGACTGGAAAAGAGTAGCGAAATGTTTGCCATCAAAACACTGAAAACGAAAGCGAAACTTAAGCTTTTCGGTCTTCGTTTCGGTTGCAGTCTTTCAGCAAACGACGCGTTTTGCAAACAAATGCAAAGCTAAAAAGTCGATATCCTTTTTAAATAAGTGTCGCTTTCTGTTCATTGCGAGAACAAAGAGTGGAAACAAAGCGAATGCAAACGTTGATTGCAGTGCACTTGAAACGAAGACGATTGCAGCGAAAATAAAACGTTGCTTTTTGGCATGCACCAATTGTGCATGTTCGTTATATGTATGTTTTCTGTGTTTGTGTCTGCATTTCGATCATATTTTCGATTCGCATTTAATTAATGCACAAAAGCTGAGAGGGATGCGAACGATGAGAAGGGATGCGTGTGTATCTTCGACAGTTCTTTGATTATCTGCGTTCCCATCGAAAAACACATCGAAAGGGGAAAACAGCGAATACTTTGTTAGAGTCGCTGTGTGCCACAAAAAGCATGGGGCGTAAAAATCGATAGCAAATAATTCTACGAAAGGGATATTTCCGCAGTATAAATCCCATTTTATCCCCAATGGTAAAGATGCAACATTCGCTACTCCATAAAACATTGATGCACCCTTTCCATGTTTTTCCTATTCTTTTCAACATTTTTACAGCACAAACAACGAAACTGTTCTCAACACTGACATTGCTTTTGCTCGCAATGCTTAACCATTTTCTTTTCTAATCTTTTCTCGGCAAACATCGCTCGCAACGAAAAACTAATCCTTTTTTCATTCATTCGTTGCGAGAAACGAAAAACTCGTCAAAAAATAAATGAAACAAAGCGAATGTTCATTCATAATTCACAGAGAAAGCGAGATTTGAAAATTTACACGCAAAACAAGTAATGCGAGTGATAGCAGAGTATTGCATGTACTAGAGAAGCAGTGATGTTCTGTGCTCTGATTGTATCGCATCGTTTGGTCACATATTTGCACTCGTTTACAAAGACGAAAGTTTTGCAATTTTTTCTTTGCAAAACGAGTTGCGAAATCGTTACGAACAACAAGCGTTTTATTGCCGCATTATTTAACTGCCACTTTCAGCACTGTTTTCACTGAACTTACAAATTGCTGCTCACAATTAAGTTGTTCACAATTTATTTAATGTGTTTAAAGCGCTAAAAAAAGTTTGAGAAAACAAATTCGTTGCAATTTAACGACAGCTATACAACCAATATTTTAACCAATAAAAGTGGTGTTTCCATAAATGAATCGCTGCAAAGTAAGCGCAGTTAACACAAAATTCGGCTTGTTTCGTGACCCAAATTGCGTTCGCAAATGATTGTGTTTATCGAATACAAGCATCGCGGTTTACAGTTAACTGTTTCACTGGAAACCTGCGATTTAACAGTTGTTCCCTTTAAGAAACAGTCGACGTTCGCGCTGAAAACGGTGAACATTCGCGAGAAAACTATATTTGTGCATAATTTTATCACTTTTCGAGAACTTTTTTACACTAAAAAACGAACTCATTGAAAGTGAGGCTGACTGTTCGCCCAATAGAGAAGTGATTGCGAGCGAACACATCGTTTTTATCCAATCGCGGATGCAATGGGAGGCGGTTGTGCTTCACTTTGCTTGCAGTCTCTGCGAGTCTCTGTGAACTTGACTGCCGACTGCAGACTGCGATCAAAGTAATGGACGTGTTCCAGTAACACATGCAAGCCGCTCAACGGCGACGGACACGTAAGTTTACTGCACGTTCTCTTGCGATTAAAAGTGGTCGCCGGTCTGTCGTAGCTGGTTGCGTCGTGGACGCAACTGTTCATTCATAGACTCAATGTTCGCAGAAGTGTAACAGTTTCTCGTAAGACTCTAGTGCGAACTGTGCGCGTAGTGAACGATTGAACGCATGCATCGCATTGTCAGGTAAAGTGTGATTGTAGCAGTGTGTCTGTGGAAAGTAAAAGTATGACGCACTTTTTGCCCGCGGACAAACGAGCTTGCTGTTCCTTTATGTTCTAAGCTTACGTTACGCTTTCAAGAAAAGTTGAATCGCTTTTGTGTTCTATGGTTGATGGCTATTTCGACTAAAATATTGGACATCGCTTCACGTTTTACGTTTTCTACCGTTTTTTCTGCTTTTTCAACGAAAGTTAGGTAAACGTTTGAAAGCGAAAGAGCTCAAGGCGAAGGGTAAGGGTAACCAAACAGCAGATGTCCCGTTTTTTGTCGTTGACCAGTGGTCAATATTTCAAAAGTGGCCATTAAAGGTCGAGTTGAGTGAGACTTATTTTATGGCCCGAAAGCAATCAGAAAAATGTATTGTTGGCACTCAGGTGGTCACCAAAAGAATAGATGCATGTTTTGCTCTTAATATTTTTTCCAAGTATTCGATGCGAAAGAAAGACAACATTCATTTGCGCTATTAAAGTATAATAAAGGATTAAGGCTCGTTTAGGCAGTTCACGCTGGACATCGCTTTGCGTCCATTTTTACGGCCAATCATCTATTTTAGGAGGTATCATTCCTTGACCCATTTCCTTAAACCCTTTAAAGACCTACTGTTCTTCTTTCATAGAATTCCATCGCTTGCTGCTGCTTCGCCTCTGCGACTGATGACCACCGGTAAAAGCGCTTTTAAACCCCTTTACTTTCTCCTCTCGTTTTCGCAGAAAACTTGGAGGGTCTGAAAGACTCATCATTCTGTGGTTTCACATTCGAACCTTGAAAGCTGACAAAGCGCCAGTGGTCATCGAGCACAGCTCTAACTACTCACATAACACTCGACTCATTCCATGTTCGCGTGTCCACTCGCATCCTGCGCGAGATCTCATTCTGTGCTTGATCGCCAACTGTAATTCGAGTCTGTTATGCAATGCAAGTGCCGTTTCGCGAAATGTTTCAAAGTGTGTTCAGTGTTCGAACACTTCTCGCACTGTAACAGTATTTCTTGAAAACTGTTCTCTGACACCGTTCTTCGTCGTTATTCGATGACAAAAGTGAGTCGGCAGCTGTTGCACTGCTCACACAACGCGTTTGTCTTCTCTGCCCTCAGGCCGCAGTTGACCACAATTCGGTAAAAAGTAAAAAGCATAGTGTGCAAAAAGCAGTTGCGGTCCACTGTCACCGTTTTTACCAGTTGTAACTCACTACTCAACTCTTGCAGAGATTGCAAAGATTGCAAAGTGAGATTTTGTATCCTTATCGATTGCAGTGCAAATTTTTGTTTAAAAACGGTGACTGCAAAAAATAATGATTTATTTGCGTTAATTGCAGTCACACTGTCATCGCTTTGCAAAAAGGTAAAAAATTTCTCTTATATCGTTGTTTGCTGGTCACAAAAAGTCAAATTTCTTTTTCAAAACAAAGGCCAGTATCCGAAGTCTCTGTTTGTTCGTTGCGATAAATGTTTCTTGTTTTTCTGCTTCGACTTAAAAAGTGATAAGAATTGCAAAATTTTGGCAAAAATTGAGGCAAATAATGAAAGTCGAACTGTTTCGCTTCCGCTTTTTGCGCATTATTTTTCTGCTTCTTTGCTTGGCTATTTCTTCACACCACTTACGCACATTGCGTTGTTTCGAAATCACGATTTTTATGTGAATTTCTCATAATTTTAACGTTTTTAGTGCAGCGCGAACAGAAGACGAAAATGAGTGCAATTTCGTGGAATTATTTCGGCAATGAAAGAGTTGAAGTGATCGCGAGTGCCAAAGAGAACTGCGGTCGCACAGTGAACGACAACGAACTCGCAAATGATTCGCAACACTTAAGCAACACTTTAAACGGCGAACAAAGCAACGGTCGTTCGAACAGTCATCGATTAAAATCGCCACACGAAGAGTCGAGTGCCGAGGAAGACGACGACAATGAATTGGATGGATACGAGTTTGACGAGGAGGACGAAGAGGCGGACATCGACAACGACTCGTGTCCGTCACCCGACGAAATGTACGCGACTTCGTGCACTTCACCGGTCGGCGACGAAAATTCCGGAAACTTTGATGACCGTAAAGGCGATAAAGATTACGGCTCGTCGTTTCGAGGACATCATTTGCTCGAAAATCCGATTTTGCAATTACAAAGTGCACTCGGAATGAAACTGAAAGAGATGAATGGCTGTCCTGCGAACGCGATCACTAACTCGTTATTCAACGGGATTTTGTCGAATCAATCCGCGGGAAACTCTTCACTGACACACTTTAATAAGGACGACGATATTTCGGGTGAACTATATCGTTGCCACTTGTGTAGCTACACTGGAAATTCGCAGCAACACTTTAATCTTCACATGAATACGCATTTTGACCACAAATGTCCGTATTGTGACTATACGTCACGAACAGAAGGTCGCCTCAAGAAACATATCAGAGATTTTCATTCGGAAATTCCTCCTGAAAGTTGGGCGGGAACCCGAGTCCCGAGAAATATTGAAGGTACAAACGAGAATTCAGTCACATCGGACGGTGGTTCGACCGGCAACGGAAACGCAGTTTCTCACGGTTCCGGCAAATCTCGAAAATACAAGTGTAAACAATGCAATTTTATTGCAATGTCAAAATCAGATTTCTGGGATCATAGCAAAGGCCACATAAAAGCAGAAAAACTGTTGACTTGTCCGAAGTGTCAGTTTGTAACCGAATACAAGCATCATTTAGAATACCATTTAAGGAACCATTTCGGCTCGAAGCCATTCAAATGTGCAAAATGTAACTACAGTTGCGTCAATAAGTCAATGCTTAATAGTCATATGAAGTCTCACTCGAATATATATCAGTATCGTTGTAGTGACTGCAGTTACGCGACCAAATATTGTCACAGCTTAAAGCTTCATTTGCGGAAATACTCACACAAACCCGCAACCGTTTTGAACCTGGACGGGACACCAAATCCATATCCGATAATCGATGTCTATGGAACTCGACGCGGTCCGCGACCCAAGAAACGACAGAAGAGCAAATCTCCAATGAAAGATTGTCGACCGAAGACACCGCCGGTGTCAACAAATAGCGATTTTCCTTTATTACCAAACACAGTGTCAGCCATTAATTTCCTAGAAAATCCTACGTCTATTCCACCGTTGATACCGAGTACGATGCCAATGGGTCTTCCGTTTCTCTATCCACCGTTATTTCCAAATGGTCTTTTGGGCTCACCGGCACTCGCCAACGTTACTTCACCTTCAGGACTCTTGTTTCCACCAACGATCTCTCATCCTTTCAATTCGCTTCCGGACACTCCGAATTCAATGTCTTCCCCATTGATGACTACCTCAGAAATTGCTAACGAATCGAATGTAAAACATGCAAAAGAAGAGAAGAGGCACAGCAGTGGAAATCACATAGTTCCTTTGAAATGTAGTTTTTGTGATTTCACCACAGAAGTTAGAGAACTTTATGGAAAACATTTGGTGCTTCACGTCGCAGCTGAAAACGAAGAAATGCCGAACATGCAAAGTCCATCCTTTAAATGTGGGATAAATTTTCTGTCGAAATCGGAAATCGAAGAACAACAGAAAGCACTGTTCAACGAATTGATGGCACGACAATCATCTTCACCGAATTCAAGAAAACTACTAGAACAGATAACATCGAATCCAGTGGCGGCTAATGTACTCTTTAGTGGATGTAGCAATCTTTCGAGACCTGAGGTCAGTCGAAGTTCGCCTCCTCCGAAAGCAATGGAAACTCAAGACGTGAATGATGTTGAGAGTAGTGAGGCATCGAATGTAGAACGCAGAGCTATATCTGCACCTGTTGATCTTAACGTGGATCTCAGAGAGCTTTTCTCGCCTCCTCCGCGAGCAAAAAGCAGCCCGTGTCTTTTCACGCCATCGTTAACTTTGAGTGAACGCAACGAAGAATTACCTGCGGTATCAAAACTGATGATCTCAATGAGTGACGACGTTTCTCCTTTGGACTTAAGCAGCAATAGAAACAGTCCGCCGTCAGCAGCAACGAAAACGATGCAAACAAACGATGAGAAGCGTTTGAATGCGATAAACGACTGCTTTAACAGGGATCAAGAACAGTCGAGACACAATCGTCGAAAAGGTAAAGCTGTCAAGTTGGACAGAATGTGCATAAAAATTGACGAAAATGTGGCAAAAGAAAAACATAACGAAACCAGATGGAAAGAACATATTTGTACATTCTGCGACATCGCATTTAAAGACGTGGTGATGTACAGCATGCATATGGCTTATCACGGATATTGCGATCCATTCACCTGCAAGATGTGTGGACATCGCAGTTCGGACAAAGTTTCCTTCTTTCTGCATATCGCCAGAACTGCTCACATGTAAACCTTCTCTCGTATCAATCAAAACACAAAGTGTTTGCATAACTTGCATTTACTTGCATGAATCAAAACTGTACACTTTTGATTTTAACTAAAAACCGATACTAATTGTCGCCTAATTTTTTCACGGTACAAATAACGAAATCGTATAGAATTCAATCAATCAGTAAATTATGCTGTTCGATATAAACAGTTTACTTCCAATTTTAATGTATTAAAACCTTAGAAATTCGCGAAAAATGTATTCCTGTCGATTACATTCTGGACTTCAAAAGTTTGTTAATTTAAGTATTAAAGATGTTTGAAAAATCATTTCAATTACACAAATGTTTTCAATTATGTTCTCTACTTCGAATAAAAAAAATGAATTGTGTTTTAGTCAGTGGACGAAACAGAACGTGTATTGGTCACAGAAAGGCCAAAGCTAAGGACCAACTATTACTTCAAGTAGCCAAATTCGATTGATCAATCGTATTTTTTCTCATGTTTTTATCCATCACCTTTCATTACACACCAGCAGTTTTATTTAACAGATTAATCTGTTCTAACTTCTACAACAACATTAACCATGCAATTTGTATAAAAGTTAAAATGCAAATACTTCTGAAAAACTAACAAACATACCTGTATTTTAGTGCTTTTTGTGGCCAACACATCGCAGATTAAGTCTGCGTATATACTACTGCCACCTATTGCTGATAAAATGCACGAATAACTTTTCACTTAACAGTGCTAACTTAGATGAAAAACAAGTTTTAATGCTTCTTACTATTTTAAATATAATTTAATTACATTCAAAATGTTTAGACAGATACGTTAAACAAATTATTTCATAAAATACGTTCATAATGTTTGTTCTTCCAAATTAAAACACAAAAATATGAACAATAATTAAACAGCTGTAAAAGAGCTTTACAATTAGCGTGAGGGTATATATACGTATTGAAGAGAAGTAAGTTTGTCCCGTGTCGGCGGGACATATACTAAAATTGGAACGATACAGAGAAGATTAGCATGGCCCCTGCGCAAGGATGACACGCAAAATCGTGAAGCGTTCCAAATTTTTTGACGACAACAACGATGACGAATATTTCTTTGTTTTGAACTGTACCAACTGTGGACAATATCATTGATTTATTTTAGATACATTAGCTCAGAAGTTGATAATTTCATTTTTCTTACACGAATTTTCAGTAATCGCAATACAATTCAATGCAATACAATACGGCAGATTTCAAAGTAAAATATTTATTAACAACATTGTATTAACATTATAAAATAAGTTGCTGTATAAAAATATCAATATATAAAACTCAGTAACTACATTTCGTTTTGTGAGTGATGAGACTCAATAACACTGACAACACTGTCGTTATTAAAACCTAATTCAGTAAGAAGTGGAATAACAGCAGATTCATCATCTCCGACGTTATCAATTTTAGCACTTGTTGAGCTAATGTTTGAATTGCAAATTTGAGCGTTCGTCGG
>NCKV01000244.1:0-21801 GCA_003675905.2 Leptotrombidium deliense
GCAAAGAATGGATATGACTTTCACTTGTAAAGTATAAACGAGTGCGAACATGTCTTCCTGGGGAAGAAACTCCGTGTGAATAATGAGGATTCAAACGATTCACTGTTTCATCAGACTCATCTTCTGTCTCAAAACAATTACGAAGCAAGTCTGCTTTTATCTTCTTTAATAATGGAGTGCATATTCCCAGACCAATAGTTAGTTTTTCCTGTCTTGTCATTCCATATTCCTGTGGAATCACAATATCTGCTAATGCTTTTGCGTACATGTACAGTTCTTCTGCGTTGTTGAATTGCAGAGTATGTTGATTGTGTTGCAAATCGTATTTTATGCAATCATAAATATCAGGTATTTTACTAATATCAAATTTTCCATTTTTCTGCTTAAAATCTTTTTCTAGTTTTGCCCATCGACGTTCCATTAAATCCCAGCTTTCTCCGTGATACAAATGAGACGAATGAGTGCCGTCTCTTTTTTCTTTGATCAATTTATTTAATTCTTGAACCAATTCGTACACATGTTGACACGCATTAACTGGATTCTTTATGAAGTTTAACACATTCTGAATGGATCTTGCATGGGTTGGGTTCAGTATTTCCCAATCTTCTTCCGTTATATCTCTGTCTTGTTGTAAACATTCATGTAACCTCTGCTTTACCATATTTTGATATTTGCTTGAATCGCAATCGTTATCAAGCAATCCATTTGTGTTCGCACTTTTCACCATTTGCACAAGTATCGGTGTCAGTTCACCTTCTAAAGCTAGAAGACCCTAAAGAAGAACACTTATTATGAGTGCATATTTACAGTTATTACTTTAGCAAAAGCAGCAGCAGTCATCTGCACTCTGCCTTCGTCGGACGCATAAATTTTGAGATCATGTCGAAAAGTACTGTGCAATCTAAGTAGTCCCAATCCCTGAGTACCAGCGTATTCACCTGTAATCAAGCAAATGTATACACTGTTCGTTACGAAACGTTTGGTGGAAACGAAAACAACAGAGGAAAAGATTGTGCAATAATCTGGATGAAAACATTGAAATAACATTGTTATGAAATGAAACAGGAGGTGTGAACCACCACGAAAGTGAAAGCAAATTTACGGCTAACAGATGAGCACACCTTGTCCCCCTGGGTACATACACCGAAATACTCGTCCTAACTCTTCTGCTTGCACACGTCCAGCTGGTGTCAATTCTCCACCCCATTTCAATATCAAAACCAAAGAAGGTTCTCTTGGAGAATCTGAAGTAGAAAAAATTGAAAAACTTATAACAAAAAAAAAAAATAGAAAAACCTTCTTCACTACTCGATCTTCTGGGTCTACCTCTTGGTTGGTATTTTAACTGAATTTTTCTGTTTATACCGGAAAAATGGCCGTACATTTCCAAAACAGATTTCAACTGTTCTAACTTCTGTTTATCCTCATCAATATCTGGATCTGAATTATTTTCTATTTCACACAAAAGTAAACGGGAAATATCTAAAATTTCTTGTAACTGTTTAGGCTTTTTTAATTTAACATGTCCAGTTTTATAACCATTGTGCCGTTCAAATACTTCGAAAAACTTTGGATGTTTCACTTCCATTTTCATTTTCTGTTTTGGTGTTCTATCGCCGTGACGAATAACTGCAATAACACAGCGAAGTTCCATCATTTTTCCAAATGTGGTGGGCACGATCGGAGGATCATCTAACTGGAACGGAATCGACCACGGAATTTGAAGTTGAGGAGCTAAGTTTCGAAGAATCATATTTCCAAGAATTTTTGCACAATCATCGTAGTATTTCATTGAGTTTTTAACGAAACTAAAACCATTGACATCGCAGACATACGACTTGCCGTTTGCGCGCAACAAATCGAAACCACAGACTGTTTGCTGAAAAGCGAGGCATACTTTTCTTGCGATTAGTTTTTCCATATTCGTTAATATAACTGGGTACCTGAAATAAGGAATTTTTGACTATGTTGTAGAAAAAATTATTCTAACCTAATTTCTTTTCCGTCTTTATCACGTTCAACTTTTCCATCTAAAGCTGGTGATTTGCGCGCTTCAGCGTGAGCATAATCAGGTCCAACTGTATATACTTTGACATCAGTTCCATCGGTTGGCATAAATTCTTCATAAATGTATGAGCTCATTTTCCTTAATTTACTTTCGGGAGAATAAACACTGCTGCGACTCCCAATTTTACGAAACAATCTTTGGCTTCCACCGCCGGCACTTGTTGGATAATAAATATAAATATTATGATCTTCAGCAGAAATAGGTTTTTCCACAAATGGTTTGTTAAAAATCACACCATTTATTTCAATGTGATCGTCACTTTCAATAAGTTCTCTCTCCTCTGGATTTGGCGAGTCGCGATCTAAAACTGCGTAACGTGGTAAGTCGATTCCTTCATTTTCTAAAATTCTATAAACTTTTCTTCTGTCTTGAATGTCATACTGCATATGAAGATCGCTAATAACGAATGGTTCTCTCAATTGAACGTATTCAATCGCTTTTGAGAGAGGAAATCCTTTCGAATGAAAGGATATCAAACAATCGCAAAGAGGCCACATTTCGACAGGTTTATTAAGAATTGTACTTTCAGTAAAAACAACGGTTCTAATGAATTCAAATTCTTCAAGTCTCATAAGGATTTCTTTCATTGGTTTTGATTGAGACTTTTTAGCCATCGCACAAACACCGACGACAACTTGCTTAGACTCTCCACAAGAGTCGTCCGATTCTGCACTCGACATTGATTTTAGATTTTCGGGGTCCTAAAAAACAAAATAATGTACAATAGTAAAACGAAAGCTGCTTAGCATTGAACCGCATCGAGTGTTTGCGCGTAAAGAGCAAAGCAACAAAAATAAACGAAAAGAGTTCATGGATATTTATAGAATTAAAGCAAGAAAAAGCATACTTTTGGCAGAAAATGTTTATGCCTGTTAAGCACCTCTTCGCCGACATAAAACCGCGGACGCGACTCCCGCCATTCTTTGTATCCTTCTTCGAGAACAGTGTACGACATAACAGTGCTGCAACTCTGTTCACCCGTTTGACTTTTTCTCAGACATTCTCACCGTCAACCTCTTCTTCAGGGACCGATCATTCAATTTAATTAAACTCAATCGATTCACTATATTAGCCACTTAGAACATCCAAAATGTTAAAAATTGCTACGTTCTGCAGATTTTATCAACAATTTTCTTGTAAACAATTTACAGCGATAATTAGAACAACGCGCGAAATAGATAACTGTATATCTGAAGGCAATAAAAAATGAAGCCAGTGCGTATCAATGATGACATAATTTATATAGAATCGCTGTAATATTTAATTTGAAAATGGAAAACGAAACTACAAAAATGTTTATTGCCACATGACAACAAACTCCGAATTAAAAGTTTTAACAAATCTCGAATTGCAATAAGAACTTTTTTGGGTTTAAAACGCAATTATAGTTTATCCCAAATTTGATTCGGAAGTGTAAGAAAAGTGATTCCATTATTAACCAATACAATAACAGATTACATGAAATTAATCAAGATCCAGTATTAATCACTATCACAATCAACCTTTCTACTACTACTGCTCAATAAGTTGAATTTGTTTCCTATATCCAATGGAGGGTTATGAGAGGAGGGTATATCTCTCGATCCTTGTCTCACTGGTTGAAACGCATTTTTGCTATCAGCTACTTCGTTACCAAGAGTTGGAAATTCAGATTCATTGTCAATTTGTGGTGCCGTAGATTTCCACGTTCGCCTACCAACTACTACGGGATCTAAATTGTTAGCTGATCCTTTATTCCTCAGAGCTGGAGGCACATATCGTCCTCCTGTAGTTGTCGTAGTCATAGGTTCATCTTTAACAGTAACATTTTCTACAGCTGGAACTACATCGGGAATTGGAGACGGAGTCATTACTTTCCAAGGCCCAATACCGTCATCTTTTTTGTTTTCTTGGCCATTCTCTTGCAACTTTTGATCCCTCAATTCTTCCTCTTTGTCTCTGCATCAAAATAAATATTAGATTTGATTTTGAAAAACCAAAAAATTACTTTAAATTTAGTGCCTGAATTCGTAGACCGGAATAGTCTTTTTCTCGTTCATCTTCGAAATCTTTCCACTCATCATTATCCTACAAATATACAGAATAACACAAGAAATAAGAAGTTACTAAATTAACCTGTTCTAGAATTTTCAACGTCACACCAGTGGAAACGGGACAGGATTTTTCTTTGTCCTTTTTGCTCTTTGAATTGCTTTCAGTCTGTTTTCCGGAATCTTCGAGTTGTTTGGCGATATCATCGGGTGTTGAATACTTCTTCTTCACTTTCTTGTTCTTATCCTTTTTGGCGAAGAAATCGTCGAGAGAAGCGTCGGCCATTTGTGGCTTCGATTGCAGTTGAATTACAGTCTGGAAATGATTGCAACGAGTCTCGTTTGAGTCTTTGCGTCACTCACACTTCTCTCAAAAAAACGGGGGAACAACAGGCATCTCGCCGCGTGCTGTTGTGCAAAAACATACTAACGCGCAATGCTTATTATCGGTTTGACGGGTGGAATTGGTTCTGGAAAATCAACTATCGCTCGATTCATCACTGAGGCCGGAATCGAGGTCATTGATTCAGATGTTATTGCCCGAGAAGTGGTTGCTCCACAAACTAAAGCCTGGTTTCGACTACGAGAACAATTTGGTTCCGAAATCATTCAGAGTGATGGATTCATTGACAGAAGTAAACTGGCAGCTATTGTTTTCAGTGATAACAGTAAAAGGAAGATTTTGAATAACATTGTTCATCCGGAAATTTACAAGGAAATTTTAAAACGGATACTTTGGTTGTTTTTAAAGTGTGAATCACTTGTGGTTCTTGACTTGCCGCTACTTTACGAAAGTGGTTACATGCTTAAGTTTATGGCAAAAGTCATCGTCGTTTATTGCACTTACGATCAACAAAAGCAGCGAATAATTACGAGGAACAATTACAACGAACAAGAAGCAAATGCCAGAATTAACAGTCAAATGTCTTTAGAAGAGAAGAAACGAAGAGCTGACTTTGTTGTTGATAATTCCAAAGATTTGCAATTTACCAAAACACAGGTCCAAGAGATTGTGTCACAATTGCGTAATAGTGTAGATGTTTGGAAATACAGATTTTTGTTTTGGGGATTACTTGCAATTGTTGGTGGAACAACTATTTTAACAGGCAAATACATCGTTCAAAAAGTGCTGATTTATTTTTGAAAGTGTTATTTTGTATCTTTTAATACACAATATTTACATTTAATAAGTAAATTTTATATTTCTTTTCCTGATACCTTCAATGTAGTTTTGCAACTTTTCTCTTCCAGTCGGAGGTGGTTCGAAATAGTATTTTGGTGGTGGACCTTCGACAAGACGTACAAAGAAATGTGTATAAAAATAACGCACTTCACCCATTCGGTATCTGGCATGTTTTCGAAAACCCTTAACCACCAAACCTTTGGTGCAGAAGCATTCGCCAATGAACATATTTGCTTTGTACTCAAAATTATGTTCATTTAAAGCTATTTGTTGTGCTTCTTCCAATATTTCCTTGGCTATTAACGCTCCTTTCAACTTTACGAAAGAGAGTTGTTTTATTGCCTCATCGACACTCAGTCCTCTTATCAGTACACAAACGTACCACATTTTCTTCGGAGAATATTTAATGTTATCCCTATAATGACAATACGTTGCTCTTCGCACTGGATCATCGATGCTTTGAGGATCAAAACGAACTTCATTTTCTTTTGGCCATCGTTTAGGTACACAAAACGGATTGAACTGCGGACTCATGTAAGTGTTCGCTTTTTGAGTGATATTAGGAGTGACACGAGAAACGACGGTCAACAGCGACCGCACCATTCGGTTCATTTTGGATCACGTTTTCGTGTTTGCAATCACAGGAGTCGTATGTATAGCACTCGTAAAGTAATAGTGTATGAATAGCTAACTGTTAAAAATCGAGCAGTGAAAGATGCGAGGATGAAGGTAACTAAACCGCTGTTCGACTCAATTGGAAAATTTGTTGATTATTATTCGCGATTCAATCCGTCACCGCTTTCAATCAAGAAATTCATTGATTTTGGTGAGTATTTGTGTTGTGACATACTTTCTTTGCAAATGTGACTGTTTCGCAGGATTTGCTGCAATAGTCTGCAGAAGTCACGCGACAATTAATTGATATGTAAACAGTCATTTTAATCATCGTTTTTCTTGCCCGGACACTATTTTGTGTACCAATTTTTGGAGTTGCTTACGGTTCATTGAAAACTCTGACACTCTGTGTTGTTCTTCATTCAAGTTGTATGTTGTACGTGTGCCTTTTTAATTTTCAAATGTCGATGAACGATTTGTGAATAAACATTTAACGGTTCTTTGCATGCCATTCGTGCGTATGTTTGAGATTATTTACTGATTGCTTTTAATCTTATTTGTTAACCTGTTGTCACATACGTTGTAAATGTCTAATGCGCCACTTTATTTCTTAGGACGAAAAAAATGCGAAAAGACGTCATTTGTTTTCTTAAGAAAAGAGTTGGCCGTTCGGCTAGCAAATATAATGCAGGAAATAAATTTGTTACCAGAAAATTTGTTACGAATGCCTTCGGTGGCATTAGTTCAGAGTTGGTACAGAAGCAGTTTCGAAGAAATACTAAAGTTCGGAAAAGCTGATGAAAACGAAAAGAAAGTTTTAGAAGACTTCTGTGAGAAGTTGATCCGAATTAGAAACAGACACTCCGGAGTTGTGCAGACAATGGCTAACGGCGTTCTTGAGTTGAAGGAAACGCATCGAGTAGAACAACACACAGAACATAGTATACAATACTTCCTTAACCGATTTTACATGAGTCGAATTTCGATTCGAATGCTGATAAATCAGCATGCACTGCTATTTGGCTCAGATATGCCCAGTCATCCTCGACATATCGGTTGTGTTGATCCCAATTGTGACGTATCAGCTGTCATTCGCGACGCATTTGAGAACGCAAAGTTCTTATGCGATCAATACTACCTCGCATCTCCTGGTTTGAGACTAGAGCAGTTTAACAGTGAGTTATATATTACACGAACAAAACAGGCTAACTGTTTCCTTGATAGCACCTCAGCCTGGCGCTCCAATTTCAGTTGTTTACGTACCTTCGCATTTGTATCATATTTTATTTGAACTATTTAAGAACGCAATGCGAGCCGTTGTCGAAAACTATCCAGAAGCAGAAGCGTTACCCCCAATTAACGTGCTTCTAGTGAACGGAAACGAAGATATAACCATCAAGGTTTGTTTTTGTTACTCTACGCTTGTATTAACTTTTTAAAATTAGATGAGTGATCGCGGTGGAGGAATTAAACGTTCACTGAGTCACTTACTATTCCAATATATGTATTCAACTGCCCCACGACCGTCAGTTTCTGGAATCAGTTCCGCACCTTTAGCTGGTTACGGGTATGGATTACCCCTGTCTCGTTTGTACGCTCGTTATTTCCACGGAGACTTGATTGTGAACTCGTACGAAGGTTACGGAACTGACGCACTTGTCTATTTGAAAGTGTTGTCGAGTGAGGCAAACGAACTTTTGCCAGTTTTCAATAAAACATCAACGAAGCATTACAAAGCGGTGATTGGCAGCCACGATTGGAGTTCAAGCATAGTTTCTCCTCCTAGTAATGCTCAGGGTAAGACATCAACTGAACAACCCGTTGAACCCGTTGGAATTGGAAATTGACGTCAAAGTTTTTAAAATTCGTTTCAGTTTTAATTACAAACATCAAGTAACTTCACACCAGACGTTAGCCGATTTTTCGGCGTAGCAGCTGTACACGCAATAAGAACTTTTATTGTAGGAATGTTCAATAAATGTTTCTGTTATGTAAAAATCGAAGTCATTTGAAAAATACGTCACTTTCTTCGTCTCTCTTTCAATGCACTCAAAACGAAATGAACCATAAAAGGCCACAATAACAACACTGTCATTGTTTTGGGGCAAATTGAAAACGGCCACCATTTCTTCAAATTTTCCGATACCTTAATTGTGATTACAATTATGAACAAATAGGTTAATATACTTTACTTACTGATAAACTCGAAGTTGATGTCGAGTTTATTCTCGTTTCCATAACAGTTATTCGATTATTAATTTGGTCTAAACTTTGTTGAAGTCTTAGTATTGCTAAAGCCATTTGTTCGTTGATGTCGATAGCTGAACTAACAATATACTGTTGACCATTACTTCCACCACCTCCTGCTCCTCCACCACTAATAGCTGCGGCCAAGTTTAGATCATTAAATGCTGCATTTGTAGCACCTGCAGATTTAAAATAAAGCATAAAGCAACACATATTACGGAGCATTTGTGCAACGAGACTTAATAATTTAGCTTTTGTTTTCATATCTAACCTCTGTTCAGATGTGATCTCGAAGAAGAAGGTCTCGATGCAATTCCTGACGCAGCAATTCTGCGCGACGAATTTTCAGCTTCGCCTCGTGCCTGAATTATGTCGTTATTAGGACTATTTTGAGGCTCCGAATTAAGTGAGATTCCCTGCAATTGGTTCACAAGAGTTAATGATTTAATTGGAGGTCAGCGAGTAGTCGCCTCACTGCCTTGAACACTTACATTTCCTATGTGGTCAAATGTATCGGAAAATTCATCGCCGTCACTTTCTGCATCACTATCACCTCCGTTTTCTATGCCATTGAAAGTGGTGTATTCTGTTGAAGTTGTTACTGTCATAAAAGTTACACACATCATATTCTTACCACTAATATTTTTATGGTTGTAGTTATAATCACTGCCATTACCAACACCATTGCTTGGAGCACCACCATTCATTTTGATCTCTTTCTTTTTTGGATTTGATTCATACACGATTTCGTAAAATGGTCCCAAAACATCATAAAAATCTGCAATTTCTTCAGTATACGACATTGTCTCAACAATCTTCACGTGAGATAACTGTTAAAAATTTGCAAATTTTTATAAACCACCTTTTTTAATTCTTCGACGTAGCCTTTCATTGCTTGCTCTTTAGACATTGAATCCAATTTTTTCCACGCGTCCCATTTTGCCTTTGCGACTATGTCGTAAAAAGCAGGCTTCGATGTTGTGTTCGGACCTTCAGTTGCTTGTTTGTAAAATCCGTAAAACTTAAGTTTCAAATCATTTGATGGTTGAAAGTGTCCTAAACAGTGACTATTATTCACAATTCATACTCCAACTATCTTACCATTTTTCGGTAAACTTTGAATAATATTTACAGCCGCTTTAAACTGATCTTCGACCGACATATTTGCAAGTTGATGTCTCTCAGCTGTCATCGTAAACAGTGTTGCGCAGTTCCCAAATGTACTCGACTAGAAAAATTGAGCACAGGATAACGTTGTCACAAATAAGCAGTAAAAAAGGCAAACTCTTAATTTTCTATAACTCGATTAAAACCCGACAACGTTTTGCGTTGCGAGCCTAAATTAGTTTGACATCTTTTCGAAGCAAGAAACAGCTTTCGTGAAAACTACGCAAAGAAACGGGTTTTTTACGCTTTGAGGAAAAGGCATACTTTAATGTAGTTCTTTTTACAATCAATATAGAATTACTGTTATTTAATGCCGTTCACATCAGCAGTGCTCGCTTCGTCACGATTGACTTCTTCAGACTTATTATTATTTTCTGTCCTGGGTTCCCGATCAACTCTCTTTTCGCGCACTTTTTCGTCTCTGGCTTCTCTTTGCTTTCCTCTTGTCTCTTCTCGTCTCTCACTGCGTTTCTCATCCCGTCTATCTCTTGTGTCACTGCGTCTATCATTTCTCCTGTCTTCTCTTCGTCGATCTCTGTCATCGTATCTTCTTGCATAACGTCTGTCATCTCTATTTTCCCGGAATTCTTTTCTGTTTTCTCTTTGTTCGTCTCTTGATTCGAAACGCTTTTCTTCTCTGTTAAACAATAAATTCAATTAAACTCCACCAGAAAATTTTTTAATTACATTTTTTCTTTTTCTTCCGGTTTTAGAGCTTCACTCAAAGATTTTGTTCTCGACTGTGCAGATTTCCAATGAGGTGGTGTTTCGCTGCGAGCTTTTCTATCTCCAGGTGAAGGAGTTCGATAACGCTTTAATTAAATGTTTCACTAATTATCATTCAAAATGAACGTACCCTGAATCCTCTGCCCTTAACTTTCCTTCCTGAACGAGTAGTTTGCGTTCTCGAACGGATCCTTTCGTCTCTGGTCCCTTTTGCTTTATTTGCCGCATCCTTCGCTTCAACATCTCTCATCAAAAATCTATTTGCTGGAATTTCTGGTATTTCTTCTGGCTTAATGGTACATTCTACTTCAGCTTGATCGACTTCAACATTTTCTTTCTTCTCTTCTTCCTTATCACTTTAACGAAATTAATCACGGAATATGAATGACATGTTTCAAATTTTGTTAATGTTCGACTAATCACACAAAACTAACAAGCACATACCCTTTATCTTTTTCTTTTTTCGAATGTTTCTTGTGCTTTTTATGTTTTTTACTTTTCTTCTTCTCTTCCTTCTCAGAACTTTCGCTTAATTTCTTCTCCTTGTGTTTTCGTTTCTTCTCTGTATATTTTCAAAATAGTAACATTTTTGTTAATTATTTTACCTTTAGGTTTAATTTGAGGTACTAATTCCCCACAATTTGCAATTAAAACGTTAACCAAAGGTTTGCTGTTTTTATCAATCGCTTGATTTTCAATTTCACTGACGACTTCTTGTCCAGAAATAACATGGCCGAAAACAACATGAACACTGCAAATTAACAAAATGTTTTAATATCAAAGCTAAAAATTGAGATAATACCCATCTAAATGAGGAGCTGGTTTTGTCGTTCTAAGGAAAAAATATTTCAACTGGTAGTCATATTTCTAGAATAAATACATAAAAAACTGTGATCCGTTTGTATCTTTGCCTCTATTAGCCATCGACAATAAAAACGGTTCATTGTGCTTCATCTCAAAATTCTCATCTAAAAGTGTAATGAAAAGAATTTAAAATCAAAATGAGAAAACGCATTCGAACCTTTAAAAGTGCCTCCAAAAATTGATTCTCCTCCGCGTCCATTTCCTGCATCATCAAAGTGCAAGAAAAGCTTAGGTCCTCAGTCTTACAAAAAAGCAACGCAATAAGAAACTCTAACCCATCGAGAAATCTCCGCCTTGAATCATAAAATTTTTCACGACTCTGTGAAATATAACATTTTTGTAGTGAAGAGGTTTTTCAGTCGTCTTCCCCAGTCCCATTTCGCCTGAAAAATATGAGTTACAAAACAGTTTAACAATGAGAGACAATTACCGGTACACAGTGCTCTGAAGTTTTCAGCGGTAACAGGGCACACGTCGTTGAACAACTCCAAAACAATTCTTCCGACTGTTAAATTTTGTTTTAAAACATATTTAAAGCAAATACCAACCTGGCTTGTTGTCGATTTCGATGTCAAAAAAGCACCGCTTTCTCATTTTCTTACCAGAACTCATTTTGCTGAAACGAAAATGAGCGATTTTTCAAACTCGCAAAGGCTGTTACTACTTTTACCCTAATAGGGTTATTTACCCGAAGAATAGAATTACTCAGAGTTATTTCGTATTAAAATCGATTTTTACCCTGTGATTTAGTATTATTACCTATGGTTGAATGTGAATAACTCCAGAATCTGCTTTTAAATTTAACGGGAGCATTACTATATTTTGGGCACATTAATGTATGAATGACACTTGCATTTGTGAACGTTCGCTTTTCTTCTCCATGTTTGTTTTGAGCACTATAAATTTTGATACGTTAGTTAAAATATTCAAATCATCTTAATTGTTACAATCATCGAAATGTTGAAAATAAAAGCTTTAAATGACGAAAGTTCGACGTCGGAGGAAGATCAGGTGTCGGATGCGAATTGCTCTCAGCTTGAGACTCGAGAAGCAATTGAAGAAAGATGGAATTGCTTGTACGCGGAAGCACTTAAACAACTCAGAGATGATAATATAGAATCGGCGAAGGAATCACTTTTGAAACTATATGATATGCTTAAGAATTCAGAAAATGGAAATCGTGTTGAAAGCTATGATAAATTACTTTTTTTGACGTTAAAAAATTTGGGAATGATTTGCACCGACAATATCGACTACTTTTTTGAAGCACTGAATATTGATGATAAAGATATAAGTCTATGGCTGAAAACTGGGGACAGAGCTTATCAAGTTTTCAAAAATTTTCCTCTCGCACGAAATTGCTTTGAAAATTGTCTCAATCTTAGCCCACAAAATTGGATCGCAATCGACAAACTAATTGACATGTATTTCATACTCAGTGATTTAACAAATTGCTTTTTGTTGTGTGTTGAAGCTTTAAAGTTAGATGAAAGTTATCCCAAAGCTCAAGTTTTGATCGCAGAAATTGCCGTTTTGTTTCCCCCAATAATTAAAGATATGAGTGAAGCACACAAAAAGTATATGGTAGTTAGCAGTGAAAACAAGGAATATTCAGAAAAATTACTGTCATCGCTAAGAGGTTTAAAGAGTAAAAGGAAGAACTTTCTAGATGAACAGAGAGCTGAATATGCAGCAAAGCGACGACAAACTGTGGTCACAATAGAAGTAACGCCGAATTTGTCGGTCACTGAATTAGGTGTACGAATACTGAAACTTTATCAGAAAATGAACGACCAACAAATATCAACAGCAACAGCTGTTGAGGTTTTGTTCGAGTCTAAGCAAAAAGAAAGTGACGATGGAATAAGTGCTGATGAAAATGGCAGCAATGAAGAAAATGATAAAGAAAAACCTAAATCTTCCAGTCGTAACTCCTCAAACTCGTTTCCTGTCGAATTTTTAGACAAACGGAGATCTTCGAGAGTTCAAAGAATTCAAACACGTACTCGCGATAGCTGTGATAGTATTACGGAGAAATTACTACAGTTGCTACCTCCATCAATTATTAGCAGAAGACAAAACATTAGCGAATCATCGGTTGAAGAAAGAGAAGTAAAACCTGACGCTGAAATTGAGTCTGAAGTGATTAGAAGATTCATTAGCAAACAACAATGTTATAAAAAATCTAATTGTCTTCAAAGAATTTTCGATATAATTAGTGATTATTTGTGTGAAGTAAGCAAGTGTGCATCACAATTGAAGATACCAGACGAGTTTTTGAAACTTTACAAACTTCATAGATCTCAAAATACACTGCCGTTTGTTGCCTACTCAGTTATTGGTAAAGATATAAGTTTAGATGACATTTGGTTAACTCTGGTTGCCAATGAAATACATTATACGAAATGCGAATGCATGTTTTTGACAGAAGTTAGCATGCCTTTGGAAGTGGTAATCGAGGAAGACAAACACGATGAATTTATTGTTCGTCTCATGGTCCTCAGAGGTACAAAAGAATCTTGTGTTGATTTTCTGGAATACGCTTTGAACATTTTAAATAAGAAATCACAACAGATCACAGCTGGAAATAGAACATTAATCACCACATCGAGCCTAAAGTCATTAATAAACTCAAAATCCGGAAACAGTTTAATTAAACTGTTGGAAGAAGAAAAATATAATGAATTGATCGAACATTTTTCAAATGACACAGAGTTATCTGATGTTGAACTGAAAATGGTGAGTGAAGCCGTTATGAAAGCGGAGAAATGGGAAAAAGGACTCGAAATCGTGTCTTGTAGTAAAAAACTGAACAACGAATATTTAAAACTTTTGAAAATATGTGTCGAAACAGGAAAAAGAGCGAAGTTCAATTTTAATTTAACAAAGCGAATAGTTGAAATAGCGGTCGAATCATACTCAGTGCTTCCATGGATTTGTTTGTATTGGGCTTTCGAAAGTGAACGCATTGAATTTGACATCGAAGACAATTTCATATCATTCATAAATACAGCTCATCAGTATTTAGGCAAGAAAGGCGTTTGCACTTCACATGATGGAGAATTTTTGTTGAACGCTCTCGACTTTCTGATCAACCATAGTTCCTCTACTAAGGATGATCTAATACTTCAATGTTTTTCGTGTCTCTACAATCACCCTCCAAGAAAAAATGCTTACCTTCAAGCTCATCCAGGTGCACCGCAAGTTACGCTTACTTGGCAGCATGCAGAACTTATTTACAGTTACTTCATTCCAGAAGAATTACCAGAATTCGATACTTTATATAAAAATAATACCATTAATTCTGACACAGAATTGTTGCTCACTCGAATAGCTTGTTTGGTACCAAATTCGATGAATCCAAAAAATCAAATAAAACGTATCGAAAACTACATAGAAACCGGCAATGAAAGCGAACTAAATGTTACTCTCGAAAAACATAATGTGACGCATCATTTATATTATCTTCTTGCCGATTATTACTTCAAGAATAAGGAATTCAAGTAAATCTCTATCTTTAATCCCATTTACGACATGTATCGTTTTCATTGCAGGAAAGCGAAATTGTACTATAAACTTGATCTATGTCTCAACTGTGATCGATTTGATTCTTGGGCAGCGTCAGCATTGGTTAGGAGTTCACTTTTAGATCAACATTTAATATCAGTAAGTTATGCGATACTTGATTCACCGAATAATTTGTCTTTATTGAAAAGGGCGATAATCCAATTTACAAGAACCCGGATAAATTCTATAAAGCAACAGAATCTGCATTTCGCTGTTATTCTCGAGCGCTTAAATTAGATCCAAGCAATACTAAACTCTGGATTGAATATGGTAACTTAGCGTATAACATTTCAAGTCATGCTTCAAGATTGAAGAAATCAGCCATTTATGGTGCTACTCTTTCGAAGAGTAATTCAAAAGAAGACGCGGAAAGATTCGAACAAAAGCGAAAAGAAATGTTGCAGATTGCGAAGTATTGCTTTGAATCAGCCAACAACACAGATTGCAAAGATGAAATATGGCTTCATTATTATTTTCTTGGAAAAATTGCCGAAAAGAGTGACCTTCTTCTTGCGCTTCACTATTATGAACTCGCAGATTTGTATCTTTTTTTGAATTCTGCTTTGTATCCGAAGAAAATCTCGTATCATAACCCTTCGTACCTGTCTATTGAAGCATTGGAAATCCATTATAGAATACATTGCTCCGCACTCAAGTTTTTGTCGTCGACCCATCGATTAACGAGAAAAGCATTACAGAAGATTAAAGTGTTCTTAATTCGTGCATTTCGATCGCCGTTTGTGAAACAGATTAATTCTTCTTTGCCGACAATTTTGGATCATGATTACACATCTGGAGCTTTGAACTCTTCTTCAAATTCATTTGGGCGCACAATTGACACAGTGTCCGAACTATTGAATGACATGCTTGACATCGTTTCTGAAAGGATTGATAAGGTTGATGAGAACAAAATGAAAGCATCACTGATCGAGATGTGTATGAATGCAATGAAGCGTTGTTTAATCCGATTTGGACCGCATTATAAGTCTCTTTATCGCCTTGCTTATTACGCGTATACAACTGGAGACGTGCAGAGTGCGAAGAACATTTTGATGCACTCTTTTACTGTACCTGTTCAATCACATTCATTCCATTCTGCACTTCAAGCTGGACATCAGTTAGAAGACATTGCAACTTGTTCAACGCCAGATGCTAATCAAAAAACAGTGACAATCGCAGGCTTGTTTTCTGAACGAAAGAATAACAATCTTTTCAATGCTATTTGGAGAATTCCGGTTGATGACATCGACAGACCAGGCAGTTTCAGCACACATATGTATCGTTGTACTCTCCTTTTATTGCGAATCTGCACTGCTGTATTCGATTACAATAATTTATGCACAATTGGAATACATTTGAGCAAGACTCCAGACACAGGAAAAAAGTATTTGCGGGACGCTGACAGATTGAGACTGGCCCGCGAAGCATTCAATAATTGCTCACTAATGTTGAAAAATCAACTCGTGTCAAGTGGAGTTCCACGAGAAATAAAAGATCGAATTTTAGTCGAACTGTTAAAAGTTTGCGATAGATTTATAAAAGCAAATGTTTTCGTAAACGAAGCCAATTTACTTATCACCGAATGCTACAAGCTGATCCACAAGAGTTAAATCTTGTAAACTGAACATTGTTAATAGCGATCTGATTGCTTACATTCTGAATATTGTAAATAATAGCTGTGCACACATTTTATACTTATCTACAGTGATTATTATGTAACTGTCTACAGAAATCTGTTCAAAGTATCGGTGATATTTGTCTTGTATTTTTATGTAATTTGTGAATATTGAAATTAGGTGAAAAAGCGATTATTCGCTGTTTTGTGGTAAACAGTTTTCGCGTTGATTCAAATGCGAATTACAATTACACTCGTAAGAAGTGTACCAGTAAGTTCGTCTGGTGCACGAACCGCAGATACTGCGAAGAATGAACACGACGGACAGTGGAATGACGGTTGCCGCGAGTGCCATACAAATAATTTCACTGATGCTTCTCCACGGTTCGATATCTCGGACAAAAGTGACAAAGTGAACCATCAGTGAAACTACCAAAAGCAGAATTCCAACTGGCAGCGCTTTGGCCAACAAGTCGAACACTTCTCGTGTACTTTTGCTCGTAACCACAGATTTATTCGATTTCGTCTCTTCGTTCACAGCTTTCAAATCTTGCAGATCTATACAAACATTCGACGTCGCGTTACAGTTATTTATTATGAATGGACGAATTGTTGTGTCTTCGGACATCGCGTCACACATACGGCACAATTACAGGAAAGATGCTTACAATTAATCGCATTTTTTCGAGATGCACAGAAAACTCGATTCACTCGCCGAACGACGAGTGACCGCGAACATTACCAGCGAAACTGTTCACCGCTGCAACCTTTCAGAACGTAAAATGTCGCACAACTGGTGAGATGTGACTTTGTGCTGCAGACAAAGCATCTCTCGCAATCTCCGCGTCTTTCATCGATTTTATACGCTCGCATCCTTCGCGTCTTACTATGCATTCGCAGACGAAGTGCGCGTTCACAGCCACTCATCACTTCACACCGCATTCTCTGACACAAAAGCATTGATGGCACGAACACCTTCGCTGTTCGGCAGCATCATTGCCGAGAATCGCGACGGGTACATCGCTCGGTCAATGACCCGTGTCGCGACGTCCTTCTCAACAGCACTGCAAACATACACTTCGTTATTTAATCGTTCATCGCTGCATTTCATAATTCTGGTGATTACAATTCACCAAAACAGTGTGGCCATATCGGATGCAAATGTAAGTGAATGCACCGTTTTGTAGGACTCTGCTGTTGTGCAACGTTTGCATTCGCGATTGTGACGACATTTTCACCGTTTTCTGTTTACGTTTCAATCTCTTCGTTTTAAATTTAAAAATTGCGTGTAACTGCAGACAAGAAACTCGAGTTAATTGACAGCCGACTAGCACTCGAGGCTTAGTTTTACTGAAAAGTCGGGCTCTGAAAGCTGTGCGATCGAAACAAAGAGGAATCAAGTCTCTGTCAGGGCGTGTCTTTCCTGCAGAACTCAGTTGTGCTGCACTTTATTGACTTTTAAAACTGCAAATCTTTGCTTTCTTATTTTTCTCTGTTTTTGTACAAAAATGATTTTTTTGTGTTACCAACAATCGTTGAGTGATGACTAATGTTCGCTTAGTTTATTGCACACAAAAATGGCCCCAAAACGTCGAAAAGGAAAAAATACGAAGAATGTGGTTTCTGCTCCAAAGCAGCGCAAAAATGCATCAAAACCAGTGCTTCAAACGGTTGAACCATTAAATACCGTCGAATTGTTTGAGGTATTTGCATAAAAATCTGATTGTAGCCTTTAATCTATCATATTTTGTTTTGTAAAGGGAATTGATGAAAAATGTAAAGTGGATACTCTTTTTCCTTTGGAAACAATTGAAACTGAAGTAATTACAGTCGAAGAATTGCACCCTGTAACTACTGAAATTAGAGGTGTGTTGATGACATCAATTGTAAATCAATTTGTTTTTTATCTTTTGGTTTTTGTAGCAAAAGATACCGAAAAGAATTACAGAGACGATGAAAGCAGAGTCGATGACAACGAACAAACGGAGAAATCGATTAGCGAGGAACAATTTGATGGTGAAAACGAAAAGTATGCAATAAAATCGAAACCTGAGACAGGAGCCAAGAAGGCAGCCAATAGAAAGAAGACGAAAAGATGTGCAAAGTCGCACGAATCGAGTCATACAGATGGTGATGAATCAAGAAAACCGTTGCCATGCGGTGATTGTGGCCTCGAATTCGCAGATATGCATTCTTTGGTTGTGCACGAAGTTACTGCACATGAAGACAAGGGGTTTAGATGCCACGTTTGCGATAAAGTGTTCACTAGAAAGTATCACTTGGATAGGCATTTAATGCTGACACCGTGTTCAGGACAACCACCTCCGGCACATCCGTGCGAAGTGTGTGGAAAAGTGTACACTCGCAAGGATAACCTACGCGAACATTTACGAGTTCACGCTGGAGAGGTTACACGCAAGAAAAAGTTCAAGTGCGAATTTTGCCCAAAAATGTTCCACGGCGCTTCATTGCTCAAGATACACGAAAGGACACACACTGGAGAAAAGCCTTTCACTTGTGACTTCTGTCCAAAGGCATTTCCATCAGGAGGTGCTTTAACAAAGCACAGACGAATCCATACTGGAGAAAAACCATACAGCTGTCCTGAGTGTCATATTAAGTTTTCGCTGAAAGGAACACTAAATCGACACATGCGAATACACACTGGAATTAGACCGCACAAATGTCCTTATTGTGACAAGGAATTTATTCAAGCCGGAGGCTTAAAGGCGCACTTGTTTTATCATACCGGGCAGAATGGCTTCAAATGCGAACACTGTGACAAAGTGTTCAATAGGAAAGCGAGACTTCAGATGCATACCAGATACGTTCATGAGAAAGACCGTCCATTTGAGTGCGTACAATGTTCTAAGAAATTCACTAGGAAAGAAGATTTGAATCGCCATTTCGTATTGCATACCGGAGAAAAACCTCACCAATGTCCCACTTGTTTTAAACGGTATTTTCTTTTCTCTTCTTAAATTGGAAAATTGAAATTTCTTATTTAAATTTAGGTTTGCAATAAAACCTTCTTTGAAATTGCATTTGTTGACACACACTAAAGAAGAACCAAGATCTTGTCACGAATGTGGAAGAGCGTTCATCCGTAAAGATTGTCTTCTTCGACACATGAGAAAGCGTCACCGAGATTTGCTGGACAAAATCAGTCTCGATGATAAAGATGAGGAAGAGGAGGAAGACGACAGCTCGACTTCTCCAATTTCAATAACAACCACCAGTTCAAATGGCAGCAAAATTTTGAGTGAACATAAACTTTGTGAATCGATCAAAGAGCTGCTAAGTCTTCTCGTCGACGAAAGTACTTTAAAAAGTTTTGGATGGCCTGAAACACCAGTTGATCAATTATTGGAATCAGTAATAAAACGTTGCGGACACACTCCTGTCAAACAAGAAGACTTTGCTTATTATGACAGACTGCGGGAAAACTCAAAATTATTGTTTACTGTTGTAATTGACGACAATGCAGTAAAGACATTGTTGAATAACCAAACAGTGGATGAGGTAATTTTACACGTTTTGCGACTCGCAAAATCCTAATTAACATTCCACGGATCACTTGAAATTCATTGCCTTCATTTGTGCCTTACACCGTTTTTGAGGAATGGAGTAATTATCACGTTTTAAGAATTCATATATTTTTGCTCATATTATACGATGAATGGAATTATGCATAAATCGAGTCTTCCGTATTTCGTATGATTGACAAATGTTTCTCCAGTTTTCCAGAAATTGAAATTATTTTTCGAAGCAATAATAAAATATTTCATTTGCAATAATAAGCGATCTTTATTATATACCATTCTCTGAGGGACTGTCTTTGTTCGGATAGTCTCTTCTTTTGGTGTAAATTTTTCGTTTAGTGTATTGGTAGTAGTTGCTAGTCTGAAACAAATCTGCATGAACTTCACATAAATAATAAGTTTATGAGGTCAACTGTGATTTGAGCAGATGGCTGCATTTACGTTATTAGAATCGCTTCAGCGCCTGGTGAACAAGCGGCAATAAAGTATAGTCGAACCTCTCGGTTACTGATACAAGTTTCATTCTCAACTGTCCTGATTTAAATCCTCAGTAACGATCAGTCTACTTTTGGACATGATGCGAACAGTGAATTCGCGAAGAAAACTTTTTGTGCCGTAGTGCGGCGAATTGGTCGTCATGTCGGCGTACTAAGACAAAAAGGGTCAAATTCCGTATTCGACCCTTCTAAATTGGCGTTGAACACTGCTTTGTGGATGAGAAACTATAGGATATACTTCTAACACAATCATGGTCGCAAGAAGTTATTTCTACGGATCTTGATTATTGGCTTTGGCAAGTCATAGACTCGCCTTGGATCGCGTACGCTTCGCTGACGAAAATAAGATGTTAGGTTTTACGCACATTTGCACCTGTACAGAACACCGCTACCGGTTGTTGAGATATTATAAACTAATACAGTAAACCTAACTAATTGGAAACCGTTTGGGACCGAAAAAAATGTGTTCTATTTTTAAAGGTTTTCCAATTAAGGATTTACATAAGGACTTACATAGGTTTTGTGGAATGTGATGTCTATGGAAACCGTACCTTGAAAACGTATTCCATTTACAAAGGTTTTCCAGTTATACAGGCTTTCCAATTGACAGGTTTGTTGCTGCTCCTAAGATTGAAGAAATTCCAGCAAGATGAAGAGAACTTCGAGTAAAAATATTAATTGACTCTTTCATCGAAAGCGTTATTTTTGGAACAGCAGCAAAGTTAATTTTTGAAGTATCCGTTTTACAACTTTTACCAACCAATGTCGATGAGGATAACCACTATGTATTCGACAACACCTCGAAATTGTTTAATAAAGTTGAATTTGTCTCACCTCGTCTGAGGCCTCTTTGTTCTTTTCTTTGATTGTGAGTACATCATAAACGGCGGAAATTTTGAGAAATTTAATACGTTGTCTGGTTCCGCAAACCAGACTTCACATATTCACTTCACATGAAGGAATTTACTTCACTTTTCTTCAGTATCGAAACTTCACGTTATTTCTGAGTGCACTGTAACAATTAAAATACGAAATTCAATTTAAAGTTTAAAAATTTTTATTGTGAAACTAATGTCTCGATCAATTGGTTACTGAAATTAATTCGTTAACATAATTTCGGTATCGGTTATGAAAAACGGAATGACAAGGCTCGTTTACCTGTGGCTTCGCTAAAAACAACGGCTCTGATTCTAGTTCTCTGGTATTTTTCGAATTCTTTATTTCTTGAAAATCTGTTACTTTGACTAATACTGTTCAAAATTGTCTAAAAATCATTTTACAATTGAAGTCGAAAAAGTTTTAAAAAGTTCAGTGGTCTGTAACTCCTGAATGAGAGATATGAGAGGTATCCTTAATCGAAAGTTACCAAGCATGCCTAAAATTGCCTGTAATTAGAGTCCACTTCAAATTAACTAATCTGCTTTCATTTGTCCTCGAAATTTACGATTATATTTGCATGTGTGCATTTGTATTCAACGAAGTCGAGTGAAAAGTTCTAATTATTCTTTGATTGAGTGTCAAGTGTGATGTGTGCAGATAGAATTACATTCAGTGAATTACAAGTGGCACGCAAAAACTTTTCATTGTTGCATTCGACTGGCAACTAGGGATGGTAAGTTCCCGGAAGATTCACGCCGGGAAGAAAGATTGGCAATATTGCCGCAAAATTGCCGGCAAGAT
>NCKV01000245.1:0-21752 GCA_003675905.2 Leptotrombidium deliense
CAACCACGTGAAAAGCTTGAATCTGATCAAAGTTTGACTGCAAATGATTGCAATCTCCCCTTGAATGTGCCAAGTAATATGCAATTCCTGAGCAAATCTGTGAAAATATCATAGTTTATGAGTAACTTTTCGAATAAAAATATTCTCTTTTCAAATTGTACAGTTGTTGCTTAAACTACACATCAACAAACTGATGCACATCAAACAAACATTTCTTTAGTGAATTGTGAAACAATCTTCTGTGAATTGTGTCCTTTTATTAAATGAGGAAAAATCGATTTTGAATTGCGAATGCAGCACTTTTATATTCTACAATTGAGTAACTATACACACTGTATCGCTTATGTTGGAAAAATAAAATAATTAATGCTATTAATTTTCCAAAGTTGTAAATAAAGTTGTTTTCATGAGAAATGTGATTATTTTCAAATATCGTCACCGCTTTCTATACGTTACACATCGCTTTCCGACGTGACGTAAACTTTATAAATAATCTTCACATCAGTAATTCAAATTTAACTCATCGATTACTAACTGATATTTTTACAAGTACAGTTACAAAATAAATGACAAATTTCAAGTGCGTTTGAATCCTTTCAGATGAGATCATTATGACAAACATGATAAAAACTTTTCCTATGAATTTTCAAGTGTTTCGTTATGTTTAAATTATTGTATCATTTGTCATCATTTATTGCCATTACAACAATATGTGCGTTGTAAAAATCATGTGTGTGTGAATAATACATTGTACAGTCGAACCGTAGACACTTCCGCATTTAGAATACACAGATTTTTCATTTAACAAGATGTCGACAAAACATTACTCAATAAATGTTTGTATTTGTTGTCCAAATTTATGATTTAAAATTCTTACAATTAGTATTTTAGTATTTTACAATATGTTACGTACATTTCTATGATGACAAAAAAATTTCAAAAAGATTTCGGACGAAATAGTTCTGATCAATTTCTGATGTCTACGCTCAATTTGTGGAATCGACGTTTTTAATTGAAAGCGAAAATGAATCAAATAACTTTTCTGTTACGTCATACCAGTTCAGAATGTTTTATTGTTGTTTTAATAAATTAAACATTTTGTTAGCAATATACAGTGTTTTAAGTTAAAACTTTTAACTTTAAGATTAGACTTATATATTTCACTTTTTGAACGAATATTTTCGTCACTAGCGGCAATTATAGAGTTTAAGGTATAAAATATATGTAATTGACAGCAGAGTATCACAGATTAGAGGTGCAAAGCTTTCACTAATGGCTCAGTTTGAGGTGAGTGAGTGAGTGCCGTTTCACAGGTATTCTCTTTTGCACCTCTACTATAGATTAGAATAACAGATGTATAGTAATTAACAATTTTCCAAAAATGTTCGATAACTTGGAAACAAACAAATACATACTGTTTTGTATTGTATGTCAATGTCGTCTAAAGTTTCGACTCAAATATCTATTAAACTTCGTTGCAAATTAATTAAATTGCGACTTACTGAAGAGAAGGCTAAATATGTCCATACCTATGTCATTATATTTTATACATTGTACTTTACAATGCAACAACTAAAAAAGAAATTTAAACTAATGCTTAATTGATTATAACTTGTCAACCTTTTTTTCGCAATTGCAATATGATAGAAAGACGAGAAAAAACGGTTAAAAATAGGCATCAATTAAAAATTTGCGGTTTCACGGTAAATGATTTTAATTTTACAACAACAATTAACACTCAACTCACCGCAATAAATAATCCGAGAAATCCGTAACCATTCACTCGTTTAGTAACTCTTGAAGGCATCTTGAACAGTGAGTGGTTTCCACGAAATGATTATTTGACTTATGAATAACTAGCAAACAAGTAATGAATAAACAACAGTGGATGGTAATGTTTCGCAAATTGAAATCGCGGCCAAAGACAAATTATTTTACACACTCACAACTGAAGGCGTTTTACGCAATTTCGAATCCTTGAAATGTTAACTCAAAGTTGCACACAAAGGAGTAATATTTTTACATTCTTTCATCGAAATTAATGAATTTAACAAAAGATAAACAAACTTTCAGACAACTAAGGATACGAAAGAAATACGCACACAAACAATACAAAAATTTTACGAATCACGTCATTTCGGAAAACTTATTTCCGGTGACAGAAATTTTACAAAATTATTGCTTTTGATAAACAAAATCGACACAGATTCAGCTTTCAAGCTAAAAAACACACTTTAAACTGGAGTAGTGGCACACTTCAAAAACAATGGTGTCGATTTTTTAGTACCCAAATAAACGTTGTTTGGAAATAGAAGCTTATTAATGAATTAAAATTACTCACATTTAAGTTGATAACAAAACGAAAATTAAACACGAAACTTGGAAACTCCGTGAAACACTGCGACGAATATGTCATTAATAACAAGAAATACAAGCTGCAGTTTCTCTTTTTTCCTTTTATGCAACTGTAAATTACCGGCAATGAAAACAAGTGCTATGTACAACGTTTCAGTAAAATTTGTGCTAAATGGCATCTTATATTTTTTGTTTTGTTATGAATTTTCGTTTACATAAACATGCCTCGCGAGGGAACGTCGCGTTAACATAAATTCAAAAAATTCTGAAAAAATCACATTTAAGAGTTAATTTTGGTTATAAAGTTCTGTGAAATTATCTTTAGCTATAATTCACTCCACGACTCGTTATCATTTTTCGTTTACATTGTGTTCAAAGGGTACGAAACTTTGACAACAAATAATTCACGAACGTCAATTCCAAAAATCATCAAAATTTACAGAGAATGTCAACGCATGAACACAAACAATTAAGCAAAAAATCAGAGTTGTGCATGAAAATATGTATTTTGAGGTTTCATGTCTTTTCATTATTGATGTTGTTTATCAAAATTATTATACAATAATTTAAATTAGCTAATCTGTTCACACTAGAGATGCTGTCGGAGTTGAATTTATACCTCCGAAAGATTACCTCCGATCAGCCTCCGATAAGTTACCTTCAACTCCGCCGTCACCTCCGAAAACCATAGACAACCTCCGAAAACAATTACCGACGATAAAGATAAATTTAAATGATTGTTCCTGCATTCGCTGATTTCATCAAATGTAAAAAATTTTCATAATGCAATCTCAAACATAACCTCCGCTCCGTCTCTGACTCCGATACTTTACCTCCGACTCCGCTCCACGGATATCCGAAATTTCCGCCTCCGCGGAGCTCCGAGCAGCATCTCTAGTTCACATCAATGACCGTTTTGACTTTCAATCACCTGTTTCTTTTTTTCAAGTGTTTTGTTCACGTTGTTTACTAAAAGGAATGCTACAATTGTCAAAGCGATTAACAAGGGAATTGGTGATTAACACAGAGGACAGGCAATTTAAAATCCCTTCTCTGTGTGAAGCATTTAAGCTTTGTTTTGAATTTTCATTCTTTCTGTTATCAGTTACTTTACTTTGAAATTACATGAACTGTCATATTCGAGCATTGTGTAATAGACTGAATTACACGGAAAATGTAATCTTAAGTCCAGTTTATTAATCAAGCATAATTTGATTAATTACTTAAAAGTATAAAAAAATACTTTGGTTTAACACATTCCAATTAAGGAGCGAATAAACTTAATATTTTTTGAATCAGTTTTACCTCTCTGAAGAAGTAAATAAGTTATTTCCTGGCGTACAGTGTACGCCAGTGTTGCACAAATTTGTCAAATTTCTTAATTGGCCACAAATTTGTTGTGAAATTTTATTTTTAATTAATAATTATATTGCTTTAATTATAGATTCATAATTGATGTTAGTACTTTCAAAATAACTTTATAAAGCAAATGTGATGTTATTGTGGTAATATGTTCGCTTATTTTTAAAAGCAAAATGTGAGATGAAATGAAAATATGAAAATTGATCATTTCCGCAACTCAAAATTAATTTTTCAGTGGACTAAAAATATGTAATTATTATCGAATATAATTGATTCAGTGCCATTCTGGTGCTTAACTGCCAATTTTTGTATAATTTGGTGTTGAAAGTTGTCAATTTTTATTACCGGTTGTCGGTAATTTCGTTAAAAGTAACGAATTTGTTGAAAATCACAAACTTGTTACAACTTTATTCGCAATACACTGTTCTATTCTGTGAAATTAAATTATTACTTTATGCAGCGTTATATAATTGTGTTGAAAATAAATACATTAGATCGTTTAATAATGCATGAAAAAGTTTATTTTTCGCTTAAAATGAATTCGATTTCGTAATTAATTCTTTATTTGGCAGTGCACTCCGAAATGGCGTGAAACGTTTCAATAATCGTTTCGGTATCGAATTGCATCCTTTTTTCAGATCAACGGAGTAAAACCTAAATTTTTGCCACAGAAACAATAAAAAGTCCTCCTATTGAAATTAGCCCGCTGATTTTCGTCTAGCAAAGCAATGCAATACTTCATTTTATTCATGGTTTCTGTATTTCAAAAGTTTTACTAGGTTCATCTGAAGAAGGGATACAGTTCACTCCCGAAACGATTATCGAAACTTTCTAAGCCATTTACAAATGCACTGCCACTCGAATAAACAAATGAAATTGACGAGCTCAAAAGTTAACGCAAAATTTGCAAATCCAAAAAATGAGCGCATTTTAAACAAAGTCCCGACCGAAAGCTACACCCTCGCAGTGAACACAAGTGATTTGCTGTACAATTGTAACTTATTTTTGTTTTTACTTTTTCTTGTCATCTTTGTATCTTCTAATTCTACATCTATGTAATAACCATTTACAGCTATTAGTGATCAACTATGATGAGTGAGGCAAGCGACACACAAAGCGGCAGTGATTCGTTGCCGGCACAGAGTGAAGTGTCATTTGCTGAAGTCTCGCAAGTCAAGGATTACATTAAAAAAGCGATTTCAGTCTTACTGGAAGATGATGGCAAAGTACATCCTTCGTTAGAATTGTTACTCGAAGATGTTGTCATTCAAGACAAAATTCGAAAATTTATTACCGAAAGTCAAGTTAAAAGTGTCCTGATTCAACGGTCGTCGTCAAAAGGTAATAGAATTACTATTTAATATGTTAACACAGTTGAATAATTAGATGAGGAAGAAGTGACCGAACCTGGTATTGAGAGTGATGACAACATTGTCTATACTTTCAAAGATGAGGTGCAATTTGGAAGTGCAAAGAGAACCAGTGTTGCTTTCATTAAGAAGTCGTTGATTTTGGAAGCCGACAAAAGTATGCCGCACCAAATTCGTGTCATGATATTTAATGATTCAACGCCGTACGAGACATTGCATTCTTACATTAGTAATGCAATTGCTCCATATTTCAAATCATATGTTAAAGAAACTGGAAGAGCAGAAAGGTTTGTATTGAATAACGTTTATTTAAAAAAAATTTTTACGCTCAATTTTTAGAGATGGAGATAAAATGGCTCCAACGGTGGAGAAGAAAATTGCAGAAGTTGAGATGGGACTTTTGCATCTTCAACAAAATATTGATATTCCGGAAATTAGTTTGATTGTTCATCCGATTGTTACCGCTGTGATGAAAAAGTGCAGTGAAGAGGGACGTAAAGCAACTGTTAACGATTTTTCAGATAAAGTTGAGGATTCCGTCTTTTTGAATCAACTTCAAAATGGTGTAAATAGATGGATTCGAGAAATGCAGAAAGTTACGAAACTTGATCGCGATCCAGCATCCGGGACTGCTTTACAAGAAATTAGTTTTTGGCTAAATTTGGAAAGAGCACTTTTAAGAATTCAAGAAAAAAGAGAAAGTCCTGAAGTTGCTTTGACGTTAGACATCCTCAAAAAGGGTAAACGCTTCCACGCAACTGTTAGTTTTGATGCGGACACCAGATTGAAAGAAGCAGTGGCGACCGTCAACAATTATAATCCACTGATGAAAGACTTTCCTTTAAATGATCTATTGTCAGCCACCGAATTGGATAAAATTCGAACTGCTCTTCAAGCAATTTTCAACCACTTGCGAAAGATTAGAAACACAAAGTATCCCATTAAACGTGCTTTGAAATTAATGGAAGCAATTTCTCGTGATTTGATGTCTCAGTTACTTAAAGTTTTAGGTACTCGAAGAATGATGCATATTCCTTTTGAAGAATTCGAACGCATCGTGAATGCATGTTTCGAAGTATTTATGACATGGGACGATGAGTATGACAAACTTCAGGGAATTATGCGAGACATTGTAAAGAAGAAACGTGAGGAACATCTGAAAATGGTTTGGAGAATTAATTTAGCGCACAAACGTTTACACGCGAGAATGGACCAAATGAGAAAGTTTCGTCGGCAGCACGAGCAGTTAAGATCAGTCATTGTCCGCGTTTTACGCCCCGTAAGTGCGGCAAAGAAAGGCGGTGATGTAGAAAGTGAAGCCAGCTTAGATGGACCTGCTGGAGCAGACACTATGGTTGACGGCGCAGATATAAATGCAAATGATGAAGTGAAATCGGCATATGAACTCGTTAAAGAAGTTGATGCGTTGGATATTAGCAAAGAAGGAAACGATGCCTGGGAAGCAGCGATAAAGAGATACGAAGAAAGAATTGATCGCGTTGAAGCAAGGATAACTGCAAAACTTCGTGATCAATTGGGAACTGCTAAAAACGCAAATGAAATGTTTCGTATATTTTCGAGATTCAACGCATTATTCTTTCGTCCTCACATTCGAGGTGCGATTCGAGAGTATCAAACTCAATTAATCCAACGAGTCAAAGATGATATCGAAAATCTGCACGAAAAGTTCAAAATACAATTTCCGCAAAGTAAAGCTTTTAAAATGAGCCGAGTTCGAGATTTACCTCCTGTTTCTGGAAGTATTATTTGGGCCAAGCAAATCGAAAGGCAGCTTTTTGTTTATATGCGTCGTGTTGAAGATGTCTTGGGCAAAGGTTGGGAAAATCACGTTGAAGGTCAAAAACTAAAAGGAGACGCCGACAGTTTCAGGGTAAAGCTGAACACTCAGGCAATATTTGACGACTGGGTTCGAAATGTGCAACAAAGACAACTCAACGTTTCTGGTCGTATTTTCAATATCGAAGGAATTCGTAAAGCGAAAGGAAATGTGTTGAAACTAAAGATTAATTTTATGCCGGACATTATTGCTTTGGCGAAGGAGGTTAGAAATTTAAAAAGTTTGGGATTCCGTGTTCCTATTGCAATAGTCAATAAAGCTCATCAAGCCAACCAACTTTATCCTTTCGCAGTGTCTTTAATCGAAACTGTGAAATCATACGAAAGAGCGTGTGAAAAAGTCGAAGAAAGACAGTCAATTAGTTTATTGGTCGCAGGAATGAAAAAGGAAGTTCAAAATTTGCTCGTTGAGGGAGTAAGCCTTGTATGGGAATCATACAAATTAGATCACTATGTTCAAAAATTGGCAGAAACGATCCTGAATTTTCAGGAGAAAGTAGACGAGTTGTTGATTATTAATGAGAAAATTGAAGTTGAAGTGCGTGGCATTGATACATGCAGTTATAGTTCATCAGTTTTTGTTGAAATATTGAATAAAATTCAAAAAGCTGTTGACGATTTGAGTTTACATCGATACTCGAATCTCAGCGAATGGGTTAAAAACTTAGATGACAACGTCGAGAAAAGGCTGGCAGCTCGTTTGGAAGCTGGAATAAAAGCTTGGACTCAAGCTTTGTTGGGCAAGAAAGAAGATGACATGGATGTTATTCCAGATACCGAAACCCCAACGACACCTGTTCACAAATCTGGTGGAGATCCTAAAATTCAACCATTAATCCATGAGATTAGGATAACGAACCAATTAATGTATGTGAATCCAAGTGTGGAGGAAGCAAGATTTAGTTTGCTCCAGCAATTGTTTGCTTGGGAAAACGTAATTCTTACTTTGAATCGAATTGAGAGTACACGATATCAAGTTGGTTTAGACAGACCATCTGCGCCGCAGTATCGAGGCTTACTGAATAAAATGCCTGATGGTTCTTCAGTTTTGGAATCAGCGTATGAAGCAATTGAAAAACATGTAAAACAAATGCAAGATTACATTGAACAGTGGTTAACTTACCAGTCTTTGTGGGATTTACAACCTGACATGCTGTACTCGAAGCTTGGTAATTCAGTTACGAAATGGATGAACACATTAATTGAGATTAAGAAATCAAGAGCGACGTTTGACACAACGGAATCGAGAAAGGAAATTGGTCCTATTATTGTTGACTACGCTAAAGTGCAGTCAAAAGTAACGTTGAAGTATGATTCGTGGCATAAAGAAGTACTTGGAAAATTTGGTTCACTTCTCGGTAGTGAAATGGCTGTATTACATACAGTGATTTCGAAATCACGTGGTGAATTGGAACAGCAGTCTATTGATACTGCGAACACCAAAGAAGCTGTGCAGTTTATAACGTACGTTCAGTCATTGAAAACTAAAGTTCGTCAGTGGGAAAAAGAAGTTGAAGTGTACAAAGAAGGACAACGAATTCTCGAGCGACAGCGATTCCAGTTTCCTAATAATTGGCTACATGTTGACAATATTGAAGGAGAATGGTCAGCATTCACTGAGATTATGCGAAGAAAAGACGCCGCTATTCAGACTCAAGTGGCCAGCTTACAAGTAAAAATTGTTGCTGAAGACAAATCAGTCGAAACACGAACATCTGATTTATTGAGTGAATGGGAGAAATCGAAGCCTGTTGAAGGTTCGCTTCCACCTGGAGATGCAACGACCAGATTACAACTTTTTGAACACAAGTTCACACGGCTTCGGGAAGATAGAGATAATGTTATGAAGGCAAAAGAAGCACTCGAACTTTTGGAACCTGGAATGTCATCAATGAGTGCAAGTGACGAAAGACTCCAAGTGGCACTAGAAGAACTTCAAGATCTGAAAGGTGTCTGGTCAGAGTTATCGCGCGTTTGGGAGCAAATAGATCAACTCAAGGAATTGCCGTGGCTCTCTATTCAACCAAGAAAAATTCGGCAACAGCTGGATAATCTTATGAGTCAGTTAAAAGAAATGCCAGCTAGATTCAGACAGTACGCTTCCTACGACTTTGTCAAAAGAATGTTACAAGGATACACAAAAGTTAATATGCTCATTATTGAATTGAAATCTGATGCACTTAAAGAACGTCACTGGAGGCAGTTAACGAAACAATTAAATGTGCGGTGGACCTTATCTGACTTAACTCTTGGTCAAGTTTGGGATGTCGATCTTCAGAAAAATGAACCAATAGTGCGCGATGTTATCCTTGTTGCTCAAGGAGAAATGGCTTTAGAAGAGTTTTTGAAGCAGGTGCGAGAAGCTTGGCAAAATTATGAATTAGAACTTGTAAACTATCAAAACAAATGTCGTCTAATTCGTGGCTGGGATGACTTGTTCAACAAAGTTAAAGAACACATAAATTCTATAACAGCAATGAAGTTGTCACCATATTACAAAGAGTTTGAAGAGGATGCGCTTTCGTGGGAGGAAAAACTTAATCGAATCAATAGCTTGTTTGATGTGTGGATTGATGTCCAACGTCGATGGGTTTACCTGGAAGGAATTTTCAGCGGAAGTTCAGATATACAAGCACTACTGCCAGTTGAGACTCAACGTTTTCACAGCATTAGTTCTGAATTTTTAACTCTAATGAAAAAAGTTACAAAAAGCCCGCTGATAATGGATGTTTTAAATATCCCTGGTGTACAACGTTCTCTCGAAAGGTTGGCTGATCTTTTGGGAAAAATTCAGAAAGCTCTTGGAGAATATTTGGAACGTGAGCGTTCCTCGTTTCCTCGATTTTATTTCGTTGGTGATGAAGATCTTTTAGAGATTATTGGAAACAGCAAAAATATTCCACGTTTGCAAAAACACTTCAAGAAAATGTTTGCAGGAGTTTCTTCAATCACTTTAAATGAAGATTCTACACAAGTTCTCGGGTTAAGTTCCAAAGAAGGCGAAGAAGTTGTTTTCTTCACTCCGGTTTCTATAAAAGATTTTCCAAAAATCAATGAATGGTTGGCTCTTGTCGAAAAAGAAATGCGAATTACTTTAGGACGTTTATTGGCTCAGGCAGTTGTTGATATTGCACCGTTTAAATCTGGAAAAATAAATTCGCAGGATTATATGAATTGGATGGATAAATATCAGTCACAGATCATTATTCTCGCTGCTCAGATATCGTGGTCAGAGTCGGTTGAAACAGCACTCGGTCAAATAAACACCAATGGGGATGAAAAAATGAAGCCTTTGGAGGACGTTCTAAATTCTGTTACTTCAACGCTTACAGTTTTAGCAGATTCAGTTCTTCAAGAACAGCCAGCATTAAGACGACGGAAACTTGAGCATTTGATTACTGAATTTGTTCACAAAAGGGATGTGACGAGAAACTTACTAAAGAAGAAAGTAACATCACCGAAATCTTTTGATTGGTTGAAAGAAATGCGTTTTTACTTTGATCCTCGCCAACCTGATGTTTTGCAGCAACTATCGATTAATATGGCAAACGCGAGTTTTAACTATGGTTTCGAATATTTAGGTGTTCAAGACAAACTTGTGCAAACACCACTTACCGACAGGTGTTATTTGACAATGACTCAAGCTTTGGAAGCGCGACTTGGAGGCTCTCCGTTTGGTCCAGCTGGAACTGGTAAAACTGAATCTGTAAAGGCTTTAGGGAACCAGTTGGGCAGATTTGTATTGGTTTTCAACTGCGATGAAACATTTGATTTTCAAGCGATGGGCAGAATTTTTGTTGGTCTTTGTCAAGTTGGTGCTTGGGGTTGTTTCGATGAATTCAACCGTCTTGAAGAAAGAATGTTGAGTGCTGTCTCTCAACAGATTCAAATGATCCAAGAAACACTGAGAAGTGCAAAAAGCAAAAACGAACAACTTTCTGTTGAACTTATTGGTAAACAAGTGCGCGTTAATGGAGACATGGCCATTTTTATCACAATGAATCCTGGTTATGCTGGTCGATCGAATTTGCCGGATAACCTGAAAAAGCTTTTCCGTTCATTGGCTATGAATAAACCAGATAGACAGTTAATTGCGGAAGTCATGTTGTTCTCACAGGGATTCCGAACGGCAGAAAAACTGGCTAGTAAAATCGTGCCTTTTTTCAAATTGTGTGACGAACAATTGTCAAACCAATCACATTACGATTTTGGTTTAAGAGCTTTAAAAAACGTGCTTGTCAGTGCAGGAAATATAAAAAGAGATCGAATTGCAAAAATTAAAGATGACATGAAATCTCGTGGTGATGGAGATTTAATAGATGAAGCAACTATTGCCGAACAGTTACCAGAACAAGAAATATTGATTCAAAGCGTTTGTGAAACAATGGTTCCAAAATTAGTTGCTGAGGATATTCCTTTGTTGTTTTCTTTGCTCTCCGACGTCTTCCCTGGAATTCCTTATACCAGAGCTGAAATGAAAGGTCTCAAAGAACAGATAGCAAAAGTGTGTCAAGAAATGTATTTGGTGTGCGGAGAAGCGAATGAAAATACCGATGAAAACGGAAATGCTTGGTTGGAAAAGGTTCTTCAGTTATATCAAATTTCAAACTTGAACCATGGCTTAATGATGGTTGGACCAAGTGGAAGCGGAAAGTCAACAGCGTGGAAAGTTTTGCTTAAAGCATTGGAGCGGTACGAAGGATTGGAAGGTGTAGCACATGTAATCGACCCAAAAGCCATTTCCAAAGAAGCCTTATATGGAACATTGGATCCCAATACTCGTGAATGGACTGACGGTTTATTTACTCATATTCTTCGTAAAATAATTGACAACGTTAGAGGAGAAATAAACAAACGCCAATGGATAATTTTTGACGGTGATGTAGATCCTGAATGGGTTGAAAATTTGAATAGTGTACTTGATGATAACAAACTGTTGACTTTGCCGAACGGTGAACGTTTGAGTATTCCGCCTAACGTTCGAATTATGTTTGAAGTGCAAGATTTGAAATATGCAACTCTGGCTACAGTGTCTAGATGTGGTATGATTTGGTTTAGTGAAGACGTTCTTTCAACAGATATGATTTTTGAGAACTTCTTTTCAAGACTCCGAAATATACCGTTTGAAGAAGCAGAAGAAGATATGCCAGTGTACGGGAGCAAAAAGAAGCGAGAATCAGACATGACATCGTCTGATATCCTCTCCCCTGGCATGCAGGTACAACGCGACGTCGCAAATTTATTACTTCCTTATTTCTCTGCCGATGGACTTGTAAATAGAGCTTTAGAATTCGCTGGTCAACAAGAACATATTATGGACTTTACTCGTTTGCGAGCATTAAGCTCACTGTTTTCGATGCTCAATCAAAGTGTGAGAAATGTGTTGAATTACAATCATTCGCATCCAGACTTTCCTATGCAACAAGAACAGCTCGAAAAGTATATTCCGAAGTCTCTAATCTTTGCTTTATTGTGGTCATTCACTGGAGATGCAAAGTTGAAAGTTAGAGCAGACTTAGGAGACTTTATACGTAACGTCACTACGATTCCTCTGCCTCCTAATACGGCTACGATGCCTATTATCGATTACGAAGTGTCAATCGCAAATGGAGAATGGGTTGCTTGGCAAAATAGAGTTCCTCAAATAGAAGTTGAAACACACAAAGTTGCTGCTCCTGACGTTGTTGTACCAACTGTGGATACAGTTCGTCATGAAGCTTTATTGAATACTTGGTTGGCTGAGCATAATCCAATAGTTTTGTGTGGACCTCCAGGTTCGGGTAAAACTATGACGCTTTTCAGCGCTTTGCGATCATTGCCTGATATGGAAGTAGTTGGTCTTAACTTCTCAAGTGCAACGACTCCTGAATTACTTCTGAAAACTTTTGATCATTACTGTGAATATCGCAAGACCCCAAATGGAATTATTCTTTCTCCAATCCAACTTGGAAAGTGGTTAATATTGTTTTGTGATGAAATTAATTTACCAGATATGGACAAGTACGGCACTATGCGTGTCATATCTTTCTTAAGGCAAATTGTCGAACACAAAGGATTTTATCGAACATCTGATCAAACGTGGGTTAAATTAGAGCGTATTCAATTTGTTGGAGCATGTAACCCACCCACGGATCCTGGAAGAAAACCACTATCTCATCGTTTCTTACGTCACGTACCAGTTGTTTACGTTGACTATCCTGGAGAAATATCACTGAAACAAATTTATGGAACTTTCAATAGAGCAATGCTGCGAATTGTTCCATCTTTGAGAGCTTACGCGGAACCACTAACTGCAGCAATGGTTGAGTTTTATTTGTTATCTCAAGAAAGATTTACTCAAGACATGCAACCACATTACGTTTATTCTCCTCGTGAATTAACTCGCTGGGTTCGTGGAATTTGTGAAGCTATCAGACCGCTGGAATCTTTGTCAGTCGAAGGTCTAGTACGTTTGTGGACTCATGAAGGACTCCGATTGTTTCAGGACAGACTCGTTGAAGAAGAAGAACGTATTTGGACAGATGAAAATATTGATGTCATTGCTGTAAAACATTTTCCGAACATTGATCGCCAAGCAGCATTGAGCCGTCCAATATTATATAGTAACTGGACTTCAAAAGATTATATAGCTGTAAACCGTGATGAACTGCGAGAATTTACAAAAGCTCGATTGAAAATATTTTATGAAGAAGAACTCGATATTCCTCTTGTGTTATTTAACGAAGTTTTGGATCACGTTTTACGAATTGATCGTATTTTCCGACAGCCACAGGGACATTTATTGTTGATTGGTGTGAGTGGTGCTGGTAAAACAACGTTATCTCGATTTGTCGCTTGGATGAATGGGTTAAGCGTTTTCCAAATAAAAGTGCACAATAAATATACTGCTTTAGATTTTGATGACGATTTAAGATCAGTTTTAAGACGTTCAGGATGCAAGGATGAAAAAATATGCTTTATTCTGGATGAATCGAACGTACTCGATTCAAGTTTTTTGGAAAGAATGAATACTTTACTGGCAAATGGTGAAGTTCCTGGATTGTTCGAAGGTGATGATTTCACTACTTTAATGACGCAGTGCAAAGAAGCTTCTCAAAGAGAAGGATTGATGTTAGATTCAAACGAAGAACTTTACAAGTGGTTTACGCAGCAAGTGATGAGAAATCTCCATGTTGTATTTACTATGAATCCATCATCAGAAGGTCTGAAAGACAGAGCTGCAACATCACCCGCCTTATTCAACAGATGTGTGCTTAATTGGTTTGGTGATTGGTCAGACGAAGCTTTGTTTCAAGTCGGCGTTGAGTTCACCTCTAAATTGGATATTGATAGAACTGATTACAAAGTACCTGCCTACTTTCCCACAGCATTTTCAAATTTACCGACACCTCCAAACCATCGTTATGCAATCGTTAATGCTTTCGTTTATGTCCATCAAACTCTACACCACGCAAATAAAAGATTATTGAAACGCGGTGGAAGGGTTACAACGATTACTCCAAGACACTATTTGGATTTTATTAACCATTACGTTAAACTGTTTCACGAGAAGTGTTCTGAGTTGGAAGATGAACAACTTCATTTGAATGTTGGACTTTCTAAAATTCGTGAAACTGTAGAACAGGTCGAAGAACTTCAAAAGTCACTTGCATTAAAAAGTCGTGAATTAGAATCTAAAAATCAAGCCGCAAATGCAAAATTAAAAGAGATGTTAAAAGATCAGCAAGAGGCTGAAAAGAAAAAAGTGCAATCACAAGAAATTCAAGTGCAGTTGAAAGTAAGTCATGCGTTAATTTATTATTCCGTATTTAAATTTGATTTTTTTAAGAAACAAGAGGCAGCAATTGCTGAAAAACGAGCCAGTGTTATGCAAGATTTGGCCCAAGTAGAACCTGCTGTGATTGATGCACAACAAGGTATTGTATTTGTCTCACAAACACACAAAATGCTTCGTAGATCTTTTAGATTCTTAACTTTTTGATTTCTGTTGCGAATGCTTTTTTATAATTTTTGTTTTTGTTGATTTTAATTGATAGCCGTTCAGTCAATCAAGAAACAGAATTTAGTTGAAGTGAAATCTATGTCAAACCCTCCACCACCGGTCAAAATGGCCCTCGAATCGATTTGTCTCCTTTTGGGTGAATCGACTGCCGATTGGAAAGTAATTCGATCGGTGTTAATGCGAGAAAATTTTATTTCGACAATTGTCTACTTCCAAACTGATAACATAACGTAAGCATTCTTTTCCGCTTTGTTTTAGGCGTTAAAGGAATAAAACGACAGCATTTGGTTGAAGTGCGCTCGATGAGTAACCCACCTGTTGCTGTTAAGAACGCACTCGAATCAATTTGCTTGCTTTTGGGTGAACCTGCTTTGGATTGGAAAGCAATTCGATCTGTTATTATCCGTGATAATTTCATTTCGACTGTTGTTAACTTTTCCGCTGAAAACGTGTCGTAAGAACTATCAATATTATCCTTTTAAACTTATGTGTATTTGCTTTTAATAATTTTTAACTATTGCAGAGATGAAACGCGGCAGAAAATGAAAACAAAATATTTGGATAACCCGGATTACAATTTTGAGAAAGTGAACAGAGCTAGTTTGGCCTGTGGTCCTCTGGTTAAATGGGCAATTGCCCAGCTTAATTACGCAGACATGTTAAAGAGAATTGAACCATTGAGGAATGAACTGAAAAGTTTAGAGTCTGAAGCAAATCACAACAAAGCAAAAGCAGCGGAAATCGACGCTGTTATTGGTCAACTTGAGAAAAGTATTGCTGCGTATAAAGAAGAATATGCAAACCTCGTTAGTCAAGCACAAGCAATTAAAGCAGATTTGGCTTCGGTTCAGGCAAAAGTTGACCGCAGCATTAATTTACTGAAAAGTCTAAGTTCAGAGAAAGAAAGATGGGAACAATCAAGTGAAACGTTTAAACATCAAATGTTGACTATTGCTGGTGATGTCTTGTTAGCTGCAGCATTTCTTGCTTACGCAGGTTATTTCGACCAACTCTACAGACAAAATTTATTCAATAGTTGGTGTAGTCATCTTCATGCTGCTGGAATATTATTCAGACCTGATCTGGCGCGAACTGAGTACTTATCATCTGCGGACGAACGACTACGATGGCAAGCACATTCATTGCCTTCTGATGATCTTTGTGTTGAGAACGCGATTATGCTTAAACGTTTTAACCGTTATCCTTTGATAATTGATCCATCAGGTCAAGCAACAAGATTCATCGTTAATGAATTTGAAGGAAAGAAAATCACAAAAACAAGCTTCTTAGACGATTCCTTCCGTAAAAACTTAGAAAGTGCTCTTCGTTTTGGTAATCCATTGTTGGTGCAAGACGTTGAAAGCTATGATCCAATACTAAACCCTGTTCTAAACAGAGAAGTTAGAAAAACTGGTGGTCGTGTTTTGATTACTTTAGGTGATCAAGATATTGATTTGTCACCTTCGTTTTGTATTTTCTTGTCGACGCGTGATCCAACTGCAGAATTTCCACCTGATCTTTGTTCTCGTGTTACATTTGTGAACTTTACAGTTACTCGTAGCAGCTTACAAAGTCAATGTTTGAATCAAGTGTTGAAAGCTGAAAGACCAGACATAGACGAAAAGCGATCGGATCTGTTAAAATTACAAGGAGAATTCCACGTCAAATTACGACAGTTAGAAAAATCTCTGTTGCAAGCTTTGAATGATGCTAAAGGAAGAATTCTTGATGATGATAATGTTGTTAGTACTTTAGAGAAATTGAAAAACGAAGCTGCTGAAATATCGCGCAAAGTTGAGGAAACTGACAAAGTTATGGCCGAAGTTGATGCAGTGTCTCAACAGTATATGCCACTTTCTCAGGCGTGCAGTTCTATTTACTTCACATTGGAAGGCTTAAATCAAGTTCATTTTCTGTACCAATATTCTCTTCAATTCTTTTTGGACATTTATAGTGATGTTCTCAACAGTAATTCGAACTTGAATAACGTTTCTGATCCCAACCAAAGACTGTCAATTATAACAAAAGATCTCTTTGAGGTACTAGTTATATTTATCTGTTGTATTATTTATAACAATTTTCATGGTAGAATGTTTACAAACGCGTAACTAGAGGAATGCAACACGAAGATTGGATAATATTTGCTTTATTACTCTGCAAAATTCATCTGCGAGGATTTGCAGCGTGAGTTATTTGTTTTTCAATGTCATTTATAAATTACATTCACCGTTAAATTTTTAGGGAAAATAACTTTGAATTGGAATTCCAGCATTTCTTAAGAGGAAGAGAAGGAATCTTGCCAGGCCAGTCTACCGTTCATGCTGCTGGATTGAATGCAGATCAGTTAGAAGCAGCAACAGCTTTATCAAAATTACCAGCATTCAGAAACATACAACAAAATATTGATTCAATACCAGCTTTTAGTGATTGGGTTAACAATAGTATTCCTGAAGCTTCGGTTCCTCAGTTGTGGGACGCTGATAGGCTATTGACACCAGTTGGCACAGCGATGCATAAACTGCTTACAATCCAAGCTTTCAGACCAGACCGCGTTATTGCTATGGCTTATCAAGTCGTGTCAACTGTTCTTGGTCCTAGTTTCTTGAATGCAGCAGAAACTGAGCTAGATATGTCTTTCATTGTTGAGAGCACCATAAAAGCAACAAACCCTATTTTAATGTGTTCTGTTCCTGGTTACGATGCAAGTGGTCGCGTTGATGATTTAGCAGCTGAACTTGGAAAGAGTTTAACATCAATTGCTATTGGTTCATCTGAAGGATTCAATCAAGCGGAGAAGGCAATTAATTCGTCATCAAAGAGTGGAAAATGGGTTATGCTGAAGAATGTTCATTTGGCTCCACAGTGGTTAGTTCAACTCGAAAAGAAGTTGCATACACTGATGCCTCATCCAGGATTCAGACTATTTTTGACACTGGAAATTCACCCTAAAGTCCCGGTGAATTTATTGAGAGCTGGTCGAGTTTTTGTATTCGAACCTCCTCCTGGAATTAAAGCCAATCTTTTAAGAACATTTAACACAATTCCAGCGTCAAGAATGATGCGAGCACCAAACGAACGGTCTCGATTGTACTTTTTACTCGCTTGGTTTCATGCAGTCGTTCAGGAAAGACTTCGTTACTGTCCTCTTGGTTGGTCTAAGAAGTATGAATTTAATGAATCTGATCTCCGTGTTGCTTGTGACACTTTGGATACCTGGATTGATTCGGTTGCAATGGGAAGAACTAATTTACCACCTGAGAAAGTTCCGTGGGACGCTGTTTGTACACTATTTGGTCAGTGTATTTATGGTGGAAAGATTGACAACGACTTTGATCAACGTTTGCTGACATCGTTCTTGAATAAGTTATTTACTCTGAAGAGTTTTGAAACCGACTTTGCTTTAGTAATGAACGTTACTGGAATTGATTCGTCGAAGTCAGCAATAACAATGCCTGAAGGTATACGTCGTGATCACTTCCTCCATTGGGTTGAAAGCCTTTCCGATCGTCAAACCCCGTCGTGGCTTGGATTACCTGACAACGCCGAAAAAGTATTACTTACAAACCAAAGTTCATCAATGGTTGCTAAACTTTTGAAACTTCAACTTTTGGAAGACGATGATGATGTTGCTTACGTTGGTGACTCTGAGGAACACATTAAGCGTACGCAACATGATGGCAGACCTGCTTGGATGCGAACACTTCTTAATTCTGCCACTACTTGGTTGCGATTGTTACCATCAACTTTACAGGTTCTCAGACGAACTGTTGAGAACATTAAAGATCCATTGTACCGATATTTCGAAAGAGAAGTTAATGCTGCTTCGAAACTTTTAGAAGTTGTAAGACACGATTTGAATGACGTGATTCTCATTTGTAAAGCAGAGAAAAAACAAACTAATTATCATCGATTAATGATCAGCGATTTGGCAAAAGGTGTGATCCCGAAACATTGGGAAAAGTACACTATTCCGCAAGGTTCTACCGTTATTCAGTGGGTTACTGATTTCAGCGATCGAGTTAAACAGTTGCAACATGTGTCATCGTCTTGCACCTCTGGAGGAGCCGTTGTATTGAAAGTAATAACCTTTTATTGTAAAGCCTTTTAATTAACCAAATTTTTTCAAAGGGAGTAAAAGTATGGTTAGGTGGTTTGTTCAACCCAGAAGCCTACATAACAGCAACGCGACAGTATGTAGCCCAAGCAAATGGATGGTCACTGGAAGAACTTGCGCTTTGTGTGGAAATAATGAATTCTGACGCGCAAGATATTTCTATGGATGAATGTACTTTCGGAGTTACAGGTAATTTTCAAAATTCCGTACTACTTAAGTACACTGTCAAGTATTAAACCATAACCAACACACTAGTAAATTTAAAAACCACAATTTGCATACATGCTTAGCAAACTACTTTTTAGACCAAATAACCAAATATCATTTTTTGTTTTTACTTCTTATTTAATACATACTAAATCATCTGTAAACTATTTATTAAAGTACTACTTATTTCCAGGATTAAAACTACAAGGAGCGGAAGCTAAGAAGAATAAGCTTTATCTGACTAATACTATTATGACTGAATTATCGGTGATTTGTTTACGATGGATTCGCTCAACTGGTGACGAAAAGAAAGCAACGAAAAAAGTTAATTTGCCGGTGTATTTGAACTCAAATCGTTCAGAGTTACTCTTTACTGTTGATTTGGAAACAGGCGAAAAAGAAATTGAATCTAGATTTTACGAGCGAGGTGTTGCGTTTATTTGTTCTACATCGTTCGGTTAATATTTCTCGCAACCAATTGCTTATTTTAATGGATTAATAAAATCTTTTACATGATTGTGTTGTTTTAATGTCGGTAGTGAATTATTTCATCGCTTATGTAAGCGAAACATTTTCTTTGAAGAAGCATGCGACTTATGTGACTTGTTTTAGAGTTTTGGAGTATTGTTAATGAAACATACCGCACTTAATCCAATTGTTAGACAAGTCGTTAAAAAACCACTGACATTCTGTAGGGATAACTCGATTTATAATGATTGTTGATGTACCGTGTTGACATGCAAAAACAGGTCAGTCACAATTACAATGAGTTATTATTAATGACATGAACTTTTCAAAAAGGATGACATTTGTGCATATTTCGCGCAGTTTGACAAAACGCGCGCGCCTCTACAAATAGTAACGTGACTATTTACACTCGGAACGCGTGCACTGCAAATTGAAATGAGTCACGTTAAAGGTTTGTTCGTCTTTCGCTTTTTGCGATTTAATTTCATTCATCCTTTTTTTACAATTTAAAGAACTATCGTTGGTAAAAATCGATGCATATGATGTGTGGAAACACAAAGTACTCATCGACTTGGGTTTCATTAAAAAAGTAGAATTGGGTGCAATCAATGAGGATATTTCAGAGGAGGATTACCTAAAGAGCTTGGATCCAACAAATTGGAAAGAACAAGATCATTATGCAGTTCTAGGATTGCGTCGAGAACGTCATTTTGCTTCAGAGGACGATGTCAGACGCAGCTGTATGAAATTGATCTTTTTTTCACGTTAACCATTGAATGTTTACAGATAGGAAACTAGTTTTAAAACATCATCCAGACAAGAGAGCAAATAATGGAATAGTTAACATTGACGATGATTATTTTGCTTGTATCACAAAAGGTATTTTATGTAATGAGTATATATTTCTCAACGTACATTATTTTAGCTTACGAAATTCTGGGTGATCCGTTAAAACGTCGTTCGTACGATAGTGTTGATCCGAATTTTAGTGATGATATACCAGCAGTAAATTTGCAATCAAAAAACTACTTCTACGATGTTTTTAAACCTGTTTTTGAGCGTAACTCACGGTAATTATAGACACCGAATTTCACTGTTGAATCATGTTTATTACATTATTTCAGTTGGTCTGTATCACAACCTGTACCCGAATTAGGAAATGAAAATTCTTCACGCGAAGATGTCGAAAATTTTTATAATTTCTGGTATAACTTTGAATCATGGCGTGAGTATTCATATTTAGACGAAGAAGACAAAGAACGTGGACAGGATCGACTTGAACGTAGATGGATTGAAAAGCAAAATAAGGTTGAACGACAAAGAAGAAAGAAAGAAGAAATGGCAAGAATAAGACAATTAACAGACAATGCATATACTTGTGATCCAAGAGTCCAGAGATTTAAGGAAAACGATAAGAAAGAAAAATTACAGAAGAAAATTGCAAGAGAGGAGGCGAGGAAAGCTAAATTGAAAGAAGAGGAAGAAGCGAAGCGAAAAGCACTGGAAGAGGAGAACAGAATAAAAGAAGCTGAGGCAGAAAGACAACGAGCATTGAAAGAGCAGAGCAAGAAAGAAAAAGAAGCGCTCAAAAAGTTGAAAAGGAAAGAACGTAAACTTTTAGAGCAAATATTTATTGAATGCAATTATTTTGCGGAAAACGATTCAGAGAAATTGAAAAATCTGGAAAATTTTGACAAAATTTGTAATATTTTTTCTATTGAAGAAATAGTTAGTTTGAAAAATGCCATGAACAACTCGACTGAAAATAGGAAGAATCTATTTTTAAACGAAGTTGAAAAATTTAATAATCGTATTAATAAGGAGAAAGAAGAAAATGTTTTGAAAGGCTCAAAGAGTAACAACAATGCTTCTGTGAATGAAAATTCTTCTAAATTTTGGAATCATGATGACACGCAGTTACTCATAAAGGCAGTTAATTTGTTTCCAGCAGGAAAAAAGGACCGGTTGGACTGTATTGCTGAATATGTAACACTTCACACCACCAGTGGTATGCAAC
>NCKV01000246.1:0-14469 GCA_003675905.2 Leptotrombidium deliense
TTTCGATGAAGTTTAACACGTTTGAATTTTACTGCGAGCGCTCACGTTGCAAAACTGATGAATGGTGGGGTATATTCGTGTGTTGCTTTCTTTATTGGAAATGGACATTCATTTCTAATTCTTTAACAATGAATTTCGGCAGTTTGTGGTATACAATTCTATTTGCGGTAAAATCGGTCGAAAGTTGCAAAATTCGGAGATTTCGGTCAAATTAATTAGTCTTAATTTGATTAAAAATGTGTTTTATTGCGCTTCCTGGTCACTTGATAATGATTCGATACCGTTTAGCATTTCGGTTTTTACCGAAAAGACAAAACCCTATTTATGACTGCATCGCATCATTTGCTAAGGAAACCTAATCACAGAATAATAAGTTCATTTCAGCTGTAGTTCGTTTAATTAGAATGCACACATTTAATCTAAATCGAAACTTTAGAAATCTTCCTACAGAATCGAAAGCAGATTGTTTCAACAGTCCATTTGAAGTAGACATGAAGTACTCTATTTTAAGCATTTTTGGTGTATCACTCTCGATTAAGGACACATCAGTGTTGAAGACCGTTTAAAAAGAGGCTTCCTCTTTCGTTGTAGCATGTTATGTTCGAAAATAATAAAGGAAAGCGGAGTCGAAAGTTTTGCAAATGTATTTTTAACTAAAAATAAAAGATACAATTTTAAATGAAAACAAACAATTAAATTCAATGATTCACAGTAAGCATTATAAAAAGTCTATTTTTGGCAAAATTTGTAATACATTCACGTTATTGACAAACTAGAATTCATAATCTTCATTTTTCATCATTCATTCGTTCATTCAATTATTAAATTTCTCAATATTCTTTAATTACTTAATTAATTTACAAATGGAAGCAAAAGTAAGCATCGATTGCTTTATCAGTGAGCAAATTGTTGTTTTTTAACTTTTTGTTTTCATTAGAACATTTTTGTGAAAAGTTATCGTTTTATAAACATTAAGCATCTATTGTATCATGTTGTAATAATAATATTGTTACTATTTACTTTCATGAATTTTGGAAAGCAATGAAACAATGAATGATTAGCGTGAAAAGTTTTACTCTGCAAATTAATTTTTTATCGAAACGAATAAGTTGTGCAATATTTCATAAATAGTTTTTAATTTTTATACAATTCAAAATGACACACAATTAAAAGTTTCTCATTTTTTGTTTTGTTTTGGTCGTGAAAAATGTTTTGTTTACAAACGAAAGCGCGCTTTCAAATATAGTTTAGTTATTTAAAAGTGACTGACTCAATTCAATTGAAAAGGAACTAAAAAATTAAAATTATCACATCGATATTATTCTATTTTATAAATAATAATAATTATTCATTAATCATATTGAATTTAAAATCTTTCGAGTCTTAATCAAATCTATCGTTTGACTTGCGATGCATTCATTCTGTACATTTGCTTTACATGAAAAATTTTCAACATTCATTTTCTTATTCTCGTTTCTTGTTGTTTGTAAACTTAAATTACTTAATTTAAAAAAGTTGGAATCGATTATGATGAAACAAATTTGAGAATTTTGAACAATAAGAATTCATTCATTGTCACTGTTCACTAATTTGCTGCTGCCATTCATTCGAGCTCTGAAAACTGAGCTATAAGTCGATTGTTATGTTCTAACGATTCGATTCGAGGCGCGAAAGATTTCGAGGACCAATTAATCAATCAATCACAATCACTTGTTTCTGTTTCGAATATGAATTTCTTTGATTGTTGATTCTTCTGTTTAATCTTCTGTTAATGAAAAATGCGATGCTTTTACAAATTACAATATATATTCCTCTGACTTTTCTCGTAAAAATGTGTTCACTGCGAGTTTGTGTATGCTATTTTGGAAGTCAAAGCTGCTACGAAAAACGAGCGAAATGCTTTCTGTAAATTGTGTATGTCCATAAATGAACGAAAATGCATTTTCGATTCGAAATGATTGTTCATTAAAATCCACAACGACTCGAGTTGCCATTTGAAAAACAGTTTTGTTTTGTTTACCAACAGTGACACGCGACGAGACGTCAGAAGAAGAACAGACTGCTTCTACTCGAATGAATGGTCGTCGATTGATGTGATTTTCGGTGACTTCGGTGAACGGGAAGATTTATAGCAATAAAAGAATACATCATGTTATTTAGAACGCTTTTGTAACAATAAATGCTTCGTCGAAAATTTCATTTGAAAGTTCGAAACGTGGAACCATTTATTGAATGACACAACATTTACACTTCGGTTTCTTCTTCAGCACGACCGGTTCCGCCGTTTGCGGTGCGTCTGTCTGCGGCGCGAGTCCTCTTTGCACGTCGACCACTCCGCGTCCTTTCGGTGTACCGTTGTTCACTCCGTGACTGTTCGGCGTTCGTTCTGTCCTCGAATTGTTCGAAGCATTCAATGCAGTGACCGGCGTTTCGCAAATCGGATGTTCAATTAACTGGTCACCGTTCGGTATCGAATCGCAAATATCTTTGTCCGGCGTCGTCGGCGTTATCGGTTTGCCTTCTTTAATTAAATTAACGATCGTTTCCGCTTCGCGACTTAATTCGCCTCCTGGTCTGAACGGGTTCTCGAATCCACTGTCAGTACTGAAATTACACAAAATTATTATAAACATTATTATAACAACACAAGGTTACATTTATCGTGCAATCGACACTCGGGTCAGTTCAGGTTAACGATTGCAGTGTTTGCATTTAAAGCTTTAATTAAATAAAATAATTTTCTTACAATGTTACGTGTCGTGGGACTTCGACGTAATATAACTTTAATCGCGCATCGATTTGATGCGTTTTTGTCAAAGTCGACATCACAACCATTTTTCATATAATTATATTTACTGATTACCAAACGTTCGCAACTTTTTCAAATGTGAATTGCAAATTAAACGCGTAGACATTAAAATAGCGCAAAAATGGTTTTTCAAACGTCACAATGAATGTTCAAAAAAGTGTATTCACTTCCTTCCCTAAAACATTGAAAGAAAGACACCCGAGTAAAACAATAACAGTAAACAATATTTGAGCACAAATTTCTTCGAAATTCGATTGTGGAACAAATGCGAACGTTTCAACACGAATGTCACGGTTATTTTTAACTGCAAAACAATCGAATTTGCTAATATTTAATTGTAAAACATTTCACGTTAACAATGAATTGTAATAACGACGTAATATCCGCGTAAAATTGCTGTTTTAACGATTGCACATAAGTACCAGAATACCAGATATTGTCATCAAGTGTGAAACAATATTAAACAATCAATGAACGCAATCTCGTTAAAACATTGTCCGTTTAATGGACAGCGAACGTTCAATAAATCACACTCGAATTACAATCAACAAATGAACACGATTCAAACACAAGTGGAAGGCGGTTAAAGTCGAAGCATCCTCAGAAATTGGATGCTTTCTTCGCGATGGACTCACGAACAGTTCTAAACATGCGCCAAAGTACAACAGACACCTTCGCTGATCGAATCGAACAGAAAAATACAAATACCATAGATACTGAAAAGCGTCGCAACGGACCCTAGTTCTGAAAACGAGTATTAAAAATGTTCGAGTTTTTGGGAAACACTGCGATCGCCGGTTATTTTCACTCCCGCGCATCGATCGATAATGCTGCGTCGAAGAATGAAAAGTCCTAAGAATAGCCTTGCTGACAATATGTACTACAGAGTTAAACGTCGACCAGATTTGAGTCGAATACAGCGAAATGTTTTTCGGTGAAACGCATCGACGACAAAACGAAGACAACTGTGCAAACACAGCTGAATTTTAAAGCGACTTTTAAACTAATCATCCCTCAAATACACAACATTCGTTTAAACAGTTCACTTAACAGCATAATGCGCGACATTAGCATTCATTCATCATCAAATTATTATTCAATAATTACTGCAAAAAAGTTTGCAAAAACGTGAAAACCTTAAGCGCATTGAATGCAATCACATTTTTTGTGCAAATGCTTTTAACAAAGATGAGCAAAGCGAATGCAAATTAATGCATTCACTGAGCCTGAATATTACATTAATCAGCATCATCGTAAACGATTTTCGTCTGCTTATGAAAATGTAAAGAGAAAATTATTTAAACTGGCATAAAATGAAATGCATATCTTTGTGTGGCATTGAATGAATTGAAATGATTATATTTTTAAAAAATATGTTTTCCCAAGGATTACACGAGAAAATGTTCTCAAATGGCGACAATCGACTTTTGCCTCTTCTCTTCCTTTAGTTTACTTTTTCAGAACAAAAAATGTAAACTTCTCAAAATGTGCTGCATTAGTTGTTTCCAAGTTCTTTTTTCACTAAAATACTTTTTCGATGAAATATGATTCGCTGTAAGACATGAAAGAAACTTTTTCTCTTTCTTTATTTATGTATCTTCTTTCGACCTCTGCAACATCAATTCAATGATCAAGTGTTTATTGCTGTGCAAATGCAAAATCTTAAATCATTCAACGCATAATGCGTTAAAAAAAGATGTGAAAAAAGTTTTTCGTGTAAAACAGAACTGTAATTTCATAAAATCCAAATTCCAAAGCGAGGCGTTATATAATAAGTGATAACAAAAAAAGGTGTTCATCGAAGTGACAAATTAAAAAGTGAGAAATGATTGATTCGAAGTGCGCAAGAGAATGTCGATCATTGATCAAGTGAACATTGTGCAACATAGTATTCTCTTGTAATCAAATAAATTCTCAACTAAGCGTTATGATGTGATTTCAATTGTGCATTCATCGCTTGTTAGTCTCAACGTGTGAGTCGCAAATTATTATTATAATTTCTACACTTTATCAAGTTTGATTGCGAATGAAAAATTTTGTCGCCTCGCAACGAAACGCAAGTCTGATTATTAAAGTGGAACAAAAAAAGTGAAAAAAACAATTAAAATATTTGTCTGATATAATTCACTTTAGGAAATGAAATAAAGTGTAAATTTAAAGTGACAATATTTCAAACAAAATACAAGGAAAATGTGTGCAACAATTGAGCAAACACAAATAATGAAATGAAATGAAAAGAAATATATTTTTAAATCGAATGAATGCACTGAAAAGCTGCGACAATGTCGGAACACAGTCAATCATGTAACGACTTTAAATCCATTGAATTGAATACTCGAAAGTGAATCAATTTAATTGGATTGACTGCAATCAATCGAATTCCATTTCGCTTTTTTCAGCTTCCTAAAAGCATGCAAAAAATGTTATTGCACAGAATGCAATTTGAACGATGTAACAACCTGATTATCGATTGCGTAAAGTGCTGTAATTGTAATTGTGATCATATCGACGAGCGACATTACAATCGATGATGCTTCATTTATTGCCTTTATATATGCGACGAAGAATTGAATTGAAATTGTCAACATTGGTGATCCGTTAAGAACACACACATCGCATTGCAGTCATTTGCGTTTCACTGCTCATAACTTTTTAACGAAATGCGATCACTGATTACATTGTAACTGAACACCACTAGCAGCATGAAGTATATATAAAGCCATCTAGATTGTATGCATTGTCTGCGTTCTGTGAACGGAACAGGAAAGTTGAAGTATGTGTTTGCGACAATGGAGTGCAATTTATCAACTCTCTCAAGAGATCATTTCCAACGTCGTTAATGTTCTTCACCTTTGTCTCTTTTAAATCAATAAAAATTAAATATTACTTTCTATCAGTAATTAAAAGAGAAAAATAAAAAGTTTCAAACTTTGAAATTCAATGTCTTTAATCATGAAACTTTACGAGAAATGTAAAATGCATAAAAAATGTCATTTTGAAAGCAATGCAAAATATTGTCGATATCAAGTTTAACGTATAAATAACACATAATGAAGTCTACTGAATTTCATTTGATACTATGTGATTAAAGCAGTGTACACATTTCGATTGAAACCGCAGTAAAAGAAGTTAATTAAAGTTAAGAAAGTTGTTACAGACGGTTCGCAGTAGCTGACAGATAAGCAAAGATGCATTAAAATTGGCTTCGCAGAAGATGCGAGTGAAGTAGAGTTCACATTTTACGCTCGCGATCGTTTCGCAGCGATTAACGAACTCAATTACCGACAGTAAATACAAAGTAAAAGCGGTTATTTACGGATCACAAAATATTCGCAAAAAAGCAACAAATAAACGACATAACATCGCTTTAAATGAGCAACATTAATGCGCACACCGCATCGTTTAAATTTTACTGCTTTTCTCACAAAACACGTTAAAAGTGTATTGATTCCAAAAGTGTACACTTTGTGAGATGAATAAATAATTTCTTTGTTAAATTTGGATAATTGATAATGAATGCATTTCTTCACTTTTTCGCTTTGCTCACTCGAAGAATTTAAATTTTAAATGTTTATTTCGATATCTCTGTTTCGCAAAAAGTGTCGCGAGACAATTTTCTTCATCGCTGATTTTCACCGAAAGCTAAAAATGTAACAAGCAAAAGTGACATTTTAAGTTGCGGGTAAGAAATGCGGCGACTATAATGATCACTTCTAAACAGATATTCAATGCGTTTGGAATGCGTCTAATGTTATAAATGACATTGCAGAGGGTTTCTTTCATCGAAACATAAAGAAGTGTAATCGTGATCGTTCTCGCAGGTATGTGCACACCTGTAATACAGCGATGTTGTAATCACAAAGTGTACATGTGTATAACTACCGATACATTCGAAGGTTTTTCTTTTAATGCGGAAAACGTATCCGCAGTCACGAAATGATGGGTGGAATCGCGTTCTATGCTAATAAAATCATTTATTCCTGAGAACGGTATTACGATTATTAATATGTGCAACGCAATGATTGATGAAATTTCCTATTCGCATTCTTATCAAGGCTGTATGTATGCTGTTGACATATTTGACGTGACAATCATAACATTCGCCATATTTGCTATTACTATGATATTTTAATAAGATTCACAACATTAAGCACACAAATTGACATATATGAGTTATATAGCTTTTTCTCTGTTACTTGATTGATAAAGATTGCAATAGTTATACTGAAGCAATGGCTATTAAAAGAAACTGAATTATTATTGTTATCATTATTATTTCAATCGATTTTATATTCTATTTGTGTTCCCCATAATGTGCAATTGTTCGTGGTTATTATTCTTGTCAAGTTGCATCTGTGTCTGTTCCGTCTTTGAGTAACTTTAATTTCGAATATAAACGCCAAAAAAGAGAAATTCATGAATGTCACATTTCACGCTACCATATTGCGTTCAATTTCTTGGAAATAACATTTTTTACATTATATATTTCTTAGAAAAACTATTTGAACTCATTTCGGCGAAATGTTCTAAAATAGTGAATAATTACGAAACAATAATAAAGATAAAAAATTAGTCTGACGTCTCGCACCAATTGACTCGAATTAGAAATTTGAAATATTTTTGAAAGCAACTTTTGATAAAAAACAATAACTATAAAATTTAAACTTTAAAAACGAAATTACGAAATTGCACTTTTGTATGTCGCACAGTGCAATTGTTAAAATTTTTGCTGGAAATGAAATGTAAATACAGAAGTGGACAAAAAATGTGTTTTGATGTCTATTCACAATCATTTTAAAATCACTAAAAAGATGCTGATTTGAATATCAACGGCAAAAGTGAAATTATTCGTGATCAGCAGGATCTCATTCGAGTAAATTTGAGACATAATGTTGTTCTTCACTTTTATCATATCAACTTTGCATTAGGCGTTAATTATACAATATTGCATGCACATGTATGTATTATGGATGTTCTATTATTGGAACACTTTATGGTTATAACTTATGACTCTAAAGTGTGTAATTTTCAAAGGCATACACAGTTGATCATCTGGAGTATCGATCGTTTACAAAGTTAAAAAAGTGACAATGACTAATAAGTTATTTTGTCCAACGTTGTATGTAAAGTTTGTGAGGCTTCCACGCATGAGGGAGAATGGATAAAAAAGTTTTTTTTATCAAACAATCTGCCATTTTTCACAGATAATTCATAATTTTCTCTTTTTCAATATTTTTTCGTTTGAATGCGAAATGCAAACGGAAATAAATTCAAAACACGTTTGTATTTGACTTTTATAAAAGTGCGAACACAATGCAATCGAATGAGAGATTGCATCGTTATATCTTTTTTCGTTATGATGCGATGTGATGACGATGATGCCGTATTTGCGTTTCGCAAACGAAAAAAGTGTAATTTTAGAAAGCTTAAAAATTGACATATTTCATGTATTTGTGTATTTATGTTCGAAAAAAGTAAATTTCTTACGCAACACGCGAGCAACAAAAACAGCAGCACCTCAAATATTTGGACGATTGCCTGTCCCTTATTTTTAAATACATTGACGCAATGCACGCAAACACTGCATTCGACGTGTGCATGTACACAGTCAGTGAGTGTACATGTATTTTTGTATTAACGAAAACAAACATGAATAGAAATATAATTGAGCGCACCTTTCTTTACGTTCCATAATAACAGAGTGTTTGTGATTGTGATTCGAAGTCAGGTATGAATTGAGATGCGAAGAGACTGGCGAATGATCGGTAAAAGAGAGCGAAGTTTCCGGAGATTCCGGCGTCGTCACAAATGTCGGCTTTTGTACGTCGAGCAGCGAAACGCGGAAACGCGACGGTCTGTCCAGACAACCGCTAAGTGTACTCTCGCTTTCAGCCCTTTCTCTGCTCGCCAGACGTCGATTGTGCGGATAATGAAAGTGATACGGATGCGTGTGTTGATGACTGGATGTACTCAAATTGTTTATTCCCAAATACCTGCTGTATAACAACGAAAACACAATTTTAGTCTTACATCGCAATCGTTTGCAAACAAACCGTGTGATTTCTGTTTGCTAAAAGCAAAGCTATTCTGTTTATCTAATCACAAAAACGAAAATATGTAACAAGTAATGTGGATTGATACGAATTTCAATGAGAGCAGCAAAATGCATGAGACACAAACAAAACGTCAACAGATAAACGATGAAAATTGGATCAATATTAATCAAGCAGCACACACAAATTAAGCTTTATTACTGCGAGTGAGCAAATTCAGCGAAAGTAAACAAAGTGTGCACATTCTTCACTTTATTATTATATAACGACAGCAAAACATACAATTATCTCAACTTTTTTCGTCCGCATACAAAATGCATGTACGACCGTACGAATGCGATGCATAAAACATTTCGTGACTTAATTACTGAATTAATTACTGCTTTTCAAAAAAATACAACAACTCACTTATTTTACGTAAGCTTCGCCTTTAACACTCAATTTAATTCGCAAATATTCGTTCGTTTTTTGTAATTCAAAAATTGAACACATTATGTGGACTGAAACGCATCTATCTTCATTATTCTAGCAAAACTTAAACAGCAACATTCTAATTACTGCGAAATATAATTGACTGCATTGTTGTTGGTTAGTTGCTAACCAAACTTTTTCTGCTTTCGCTTAAATTATATTTATTAATAGGATGTTTAATAAGAAAAATGAAAATAAATAATCGACTGTTTAATTAACCAGTCAGTCAATAAAAGCGGAAAAATGAAATTAAAGGAAATAAGCTTATGTTTTGCAGCGAAAAAAATAAACGGAAATGTATTCAATGTAAATAGTGCACATTGTGAAGCACAAATACAAACACACACACGTTACTAATTGAGAAATGCACAGTACGTAATTAGTAATTAGGTTACAATAATTGTTTTGCTATGCATTCGTAAATACTGTACGTTGCTGTTCAAAAATAGCATGAATACAATACGTATGATTCACTATTCATGATGATGGAGATTGAAGAATGTGAAAGTGTATAATTGTAATCTTATACAATACCTGTGTTCATTAAGTATCATTTTGAAACAACGAGTATTGAATTGTTTACAAGGACAACAAATGTGACACGAATTGAACGAAGAGACAACGACGACGACGATGTGAAAGATGGTTTTAAACGATTGCAATTGAATTTCACGTTTTTTGTTTTTCTTTTTAATTAAAACGATCACAGAACAAAAACAACGACACTTGAAATTTAAAATTTAAATTGGTTCGTATTTACTTTAACGACAAGGATGTTTTTCAGTCTCCTAGGCTCGTTAAGCAATAGCACAACTCATTCACGCAGACAACTGTAAAAAATTGTGATTCACAGGATAATAAAAGTTTGAAGAAGAGACGAATGTAAGCGATATTTGAATGTAAACACTTAAGAATTAGCTGTGAATACGAAGAAAAGAGAAGCTTTCTAGAAAAGCAAAACAATTCAATGAACGAAGAGCGAAAAGTGAATTCTGTGCTCTTTTAGTTTCTCTATAAATTAATGTTGAGCAGAATAGAGAAAACACAGCATCACACAAATATCACAAGGCTGCATGCGGTACGCGGCTGACTGTTTGCTGCACTATTCATTGGCAAGCATACAAATGCAGGCAAAAGTTACTTAAGTCGAGACACCATTTACATGTAAGATATTCGCTGATATAAGTACACAAACGCGAAAATATGTTCGAAAAACGCACACACCACACACACAGTGATTATAATTCACAATAAAAATTTGACAGCATTGAATGATGGACACAAGAGCGGCGTTCAATTCGGCAAACAACAGTGAAATGAATTGAAATACGAAACGATGTTTTCCTGGCGACACTAGCGAACAAAGAGGATCTCGCAAAATGTGTTCACTTTCGGTTTAAACGCAAAGAAGCGTTCAGAGAAGCAATTGTTTCGCGAATTATTGTTCACTTTTTCAACTTTTTTCAACAAAGTATGGAAAAAAGCAAACGCAGATAATGTCGGAGAATCGTTCACTCGACGAATGAATGCGTTTCACAAAGTTTTTTAGTTTTTTTGAAAAGCGCACTCGAAACACTATTTGAAACACGTTCTTTTTTGAAATATTTGTAAATGACTTTCCGTTTTGCAGTCGAATCTGGCCTGCGAACACTAACGCAACATTCGCTGTTCGAGAGCAGACATTCAATAGACGTTAATTTAATTCATTCATTGAACGAAACAATGTGAAAAACCGTTAAAAACGAGTTCGCAACATGAAGCAACTCGAAAAAAAGCAAAACTCCTCCAAAAATTATCCGAACGTTTATTTTCCGGATTGTATCTTTGAAAATCGCTGAACTTTATTCATTTCCATGCGATGGTGTGTGTGTATGTGTTCAGACGTATTCAGAAATATATTCATTCTGTTCACACCAGCAGACAACACTTTGAAAGCATATTCCTGTGCTACTTTTGCGCGACACAAGCAATAATAAATGTATCGAGTGCTGTGCTGCGTGTATGTGCACGCATTTCGGTTTGAAAAAGCAAAACCATCAATTTTTATGGGGAGACAATTGAAGTTACTTTACTTTCAATATTTCATGACTGCTTTCCTCTGATGTCCCATTTCCGCTAAACAACTGCCTTCAAAACGTTCATCGCAACGCAACATTACAACTAAAAATATAATTTTAACTCTAACTCAGCTCTGAATTCTTCGCGTACATCAAAAGAAAAATCTAAATGCTTCACTTTTAATATCATTCGTTTAGTTGTGAGTCTGTACAACAGACTGTGGAACAAAGAATAGATGCATTGTGAGTAAAGCAGTCCAAGTCGCATCGATTGCATTCGTTTCTAACGACGAAAGGCTTGGCGATTGTCTCACAGAATTGACGGCGTCATTACTCTCCCGGTTTTCCCTACACAACCATCGAACATACTAAAAATGCTGTTAAATCGATGCACTGATGTATGAGTGACATGCAAGTGTTGTCAACTGTGTATCGCGTTCAGCAGCTTAATTGACACAAACAAACCAGAGGTCATAAACATTGCGATGTTCATTGAGAACAGAAAATTAATCTTAATCTTAACATTGCACTTCATTCATGAGACTCGTTTGTCCTCTTTTCACACAGCTTTTGTAATCACAGATCAAGATTAGAACAATTTTCGGCGAAACTTTTCGGAGGAACTTCAATATTCATTCTCTTTTTTTGAGACATCAAAAAAATGTGTTGCAGAGTCACACCCAAAAAGAACCACTCTTTCAACATTTTATTCGTTTTCTGGTAATCTTAGCAAAGACGTGTTTCAATACAAATCACATTCAGCTTTAAAATACATTTACGTCTCTCTTTACATTTTGAGTAACAATAAAATGCATTGCACAGTGAAAGCGAACATTGAACACCCAAAATTTAAATTAAATTACCTTTTCTTTATCAAAAGAAATATGCTTCGGCCGCGATTAGATTTCGAAGTGCGTTCTTCACCGACGAATGATCAAGAACAGTCTGTTTCACTCGAAATCAATAGAATATCGTTTCGACAGCGATATCTGTTCATTCGGCGATCCTGGCAGCAAGTGTCACGCGATGAGAAATGCACTCTCTGTTCATCGATGTCACTTCGCATTGAATATGTTATTTATCAGCAATCAATTCACGGTCAAATTGACGAACACATACAAAACACGGCTTCGATTGCAGAAGTAGTGACGAATGTAAAAAAATTATATAAACTTCGCTTTCGTCGCACACGACAAATCGTACTCAAATTTCTAACTTTCTTTACGCAGAGTAAAAAAATGGAGTTGAAAAACGCTGAAAGAAGTTATGAAAGCGAATCGGCTTTCTTTCACAGAGCCTCAACAAACAGTGAAACAGTGTGCAAAAAGTGTTCTACGAAAACAAAACGAATGAACACTCAATGAATTCAACGAATGACTCACAAATGTTTCGCACTCGAATTACGCAAAAGTAGATCTTCGCAAATTTATGTTACAACAAACGCGCAGACTGTCACAAATGCCGCATTTTGAGCTTCACGCTTTATGTGTTCAATACGCTTTGTGTCGCCGACAATGCGTTCGATAAACAATCGGACCCGCAGTACACAGCGGACCGCTTTCGGTCGTTGCTATGGTTATGTAAATGTGATTTATTGCTTCTTTTGAAGTCATTCGGCGCCGAAAGAGGGCAACTCATTCAACTGTCTGTCTGTTTTTGGTTTAACCAGAAATTGTGCAAACTCATAACCATTCGATTACATTTCCTACCCTCCTTAATTGTTCGCTAATTACATGATAAGCTCGATCGTACCATTCATTTCGATTCACTTCCGTGCGCACACATTTATGTCATTCATTAGTTTGTTTTATTTCAAGGATTTATTGCATTTGAATAGCAACGAAGGTCACGGTTACAACTAAATTGTGTATCACGCGAATCGATACATGCAAACGATTCAACGTGAGTTATGGTCAGCGAACGTTCTGATTGCTTCGGCAGACTGTAAGACAGCAGCGCTGCCATCGAATGATTTACAATCGAAAACTTTTTGTTGTTGTTTTCAAGCGACGCAATAAGAGCAGAAAATGGTTCGCAAACATAGAGCGAGTGTTTGACAAAAAACTGTACATTCGAATATAAAATTAAACAGTGAACAGGTGCAAAACAGAAGTTCACATTGAATAGTTTGAAACGTTATTCAGTGGTAATAAATTCTGAGAAATTCGCCTCAATATTGTGTTTCTGTCGTTACGCTCGAATCGCAATGAATAATTTTTCATTGTCTTTGCAAGTACAAAATGAAAAGTAAACGCTTATTGCATTTCTCTGTAAATTTTTTTCACAAGAAACAAAAAAGGAAAATGAAAACGGAAGAATAGTTTCAATGAAAGTAAATATCAAATATCAGTTTATTTTCAAGGAACGCACTGATTAAATCTGAAATGCATTCCAATTACTGAGTTTCTGGGAAAGAACGTGTAAAGATAGAAAAAATGTGAGCTCTTCGAGTGTTGTGACATTGCATTGAATAATTGATTGAAATTTGCAAAATTAAGTTATTCTTGTTTGCAGTCTAGACGTCTACATTAATTTTCATCAAAAGTGATGCGCTTTGATTTCAAAATCTTAAATTCAGATTTAACAGCAATCTTCTTGCTGATGTTCGCTGTTCATCATTTTGAGTGCATTTCCTCTTCGAATGCATTAGAACTCAATGTTTGTTTGTGTGCAATGCGTGAAAACGTGAAAGTGTGTCACATTGAAAGAAAAGGCAATATATTTTCATTGAAAATAGTGACACTTTAACGAACATTGAATGTATTTTTGAACAAAAGTGATTGCGACAAAATTTTTTCTAAAAAATCGTTTTGGCACACAAACAACGACACAATCGAATAATTAATTGTTGTTTATTTTGCTTTCAATGGTGACAAGGAAACCGAATTGCAAGCATCGACTGTCAATTGTGTCGCAATGTATCAACCGGATTGACAACAGATCATGATGCATGCACACGCATCATGTTATGGGAAAAAACTTGCATCCCGTTCATTTTTCATAAATAATGTTTTTTGCATAATTAATCGTTGTGATTGCGATCGACGTAATTTTCGTATTTCTATGAAAAACATTTCTC